>JAYKKT010000019.1:0-209252 GCA_036023115.1 Brasenia schreberi | reverse complement strand
GAACACAGCTTATATTGATCCGCTGCTACATTCGCGGAAAGGTCTGTTGCCAGTTCCGATCGAAGGGATAGGCGTGAAGGCAAATTATTCCGGCCCTCGACAATGCAATGCCGGAGATGTTATCAGATGCTCAACGATCGGGGTTTGAGGTGGCATATCATAAGGAGTAGCCAGTTTCTTCGATCAAACCGAAGCTAAGGCGCGGAGCGAGAACTACTACGACTGCTAGAAGTCAGTGTCTGCAGGGCCCTCTCTTCTCAAGCCAATGCCAGGGAAAGACTTTCTTAACCAATTCAATTAAGAAGCTAAAGAGAAGTTACGAAGTCAACCTTCTTTGCCAAGGGACTGAACTATCTGCTCTATCTGATACTGAACTAGATGCCCCAACTCTGGCTTAAGAAGAGAAGTGGTATCCATGAGATGAGTGCCCGTAAGTCCTTTAGTTGAGTTACGGATGTGCTCCCATCACTTTAGGGGCGGTGGAAGCTCGACTAGGAAGGTTTGGAGGGAAAGAGAATAATAGATCGACTTAGAGCGGTAAGCTTATTCTCTTCAATCATCCGATTGCAAAATTACCCAAAGCCAAAGACTAGCACCCCTTACTGTGTTTTGCAAGCGCCTTCCTTTGTTGAGCTCAGTCAAGAGATTTGAGTGGCGGCGGAAATGGCATATCCAGGGCATAGCGCAGAGGATGTTCTGGTATTGTCAAAATAAGATAGGAACGAGGCGGCATTGGAGTAAGTTACAATTGACATTGAAGAAGAACTTGAAGACTAGGCGCCCGCCAAGGGGCTCTTTATCTAGTAGTGGACTAATCTTGATATTCCTAAAGAAGTAAGCGAAAGCAGAGGTTAGAACCAGCTCCACCAGCTAAAGGGACATGGACTCTTCAGAAGAAGGCTCAGGTTAAATAAAAGAATCTGAATCAGTAGCTTTAGGTATAGGGCTAACTAAACAATAAGATAATAGTGCACCGGGCTGGGTAAGGTGTGTAGCGGCGCCCTTACTGTAATGCGAGGGTTGCTTCTTAACTTATAAGAAAAGCTAGCGCTTAAGGTGATTAGCTACTTAGCGGAATAGCTGAATAGCAGCTGATTAGCACTAGCCTTAGTGGTGAGCTTGTTAGCAACTTAGCTGATTAGCTTTGCCCTAGCTTCTTGGCTTGCTTTGACTTAGCTTCTTGGCGCTACTTAGTGCGCTACTTAGTGCTTCATAGCTGAATAGCATAGCTTCATAGCTGAATAGCATAGCTTCTTGGCTTGCTTTGACTTAGCTGAATAGCTGAATAGCATAGCTTCTTGGCGCTACGCTGCAACTTAGCTTCTTGGCTTCTTCGCTTTTCCTTAGCCTTGCTTCTTTTCTTTGCTTTGACTTTGCTTCTTGGCGCTACTTAGTGCGCTACTTAGTGCGCTACTTAGTGCATAGCTGATTGGCGCTACGCTGCAACTTAGCTGCAAAGTTAATAGCTTTCTAGCTCTTCACTTCGTTCAGTAAATCACTTCACTAATTTAACTTCACTGAACTTCGTTCAGGCTTTTAGCTCTTCACTTTGTTCAGGCCATTAGTAAAGTCGCTTCACTTCGTTCATCAAACATTTCGCTACGCCAAAATAACACTTACGTTAAGGCCTACGTCATTTCGCTTCGCTCACACCTACTCCAAAATGAACTTCGTTCATCAGAAAACATTTCGCTTCGCTCACAAAACAGCTGAATCTGAACGTTCATTCAAACATTTCGCTTCGCTCATCAAAACAGCTCCAAAATCACTACGTGAATCAAACATTTCGCTTCGCTCAACTCAACACTCGCTTAAATCGCTGAACTTGGTTTAGGATCTAAGGTACGATAGGCTCGAAAGTTGATAAAAGCTACTTCGATGTTGGTCTTCGCCCTGCTGCAAAACACTCCAAAAGGCAGAAGAACGTGATAATTGAATTTCGCTTCGCTCAATTAGAAGGCCTCTGCACGGGAAGGAAAGACCGTGATCTTTCATTGCTCTGGGGATTATCAGCCAAAGATCTTGCTAGCCCCTTGCCTTAACTGCCCTATACAGCTTTTTAATTCTTTTCTTATAACTAGTTCTACCTTCACCCAAAGCGCTACCCAAAATCACTGCTAGTCTCTGCAGGGGGACTGGCTCACTGCTTGAAGGCTATTAGCTAGATCGGCTACGATATGAAATTCGGCTTGAAGTTCCCAATGGGAATTGAAGGGCTTAGGTCATATGCTTGACCACCGCTTCGTCACTACAAAAAGATCCCACTGTGTTCTACCTTGTACAAAGAAAGAATAAAAAAGGGTTGTTTACTACCCTCTCCTTGCTTTGCGTAGATAATCAGGCATATAAGAAGAAGAAATGCCCTGCGTACCATACCAATAATTGTATGCTTCACACTAACCAAGTCTGTCTTCCTTACAGAGCGCCCTTCCACTTCATCAATAATGCAGCCCTTTCCATTCCTTCTCGTAGCGTGGCCTTATAATGGGAAGTACCTACGTTGACTGAAAACTATGCCGCTTGTCCCTTTTCTTCATGGCTTTAAACCTGCACGGGTTTGGAACCTGCCCTCTATCTGAAACCGGTTGTTTTTGGAGTTCCGCTATCCTCACCTAACCTACCCGCAACTAACCGTTGGTAAAAGGACTCTGGCTTTCTTTTCTATAGTAGCGGGAGCCCGAAGAGACAATTGGGTACCATGAGATTGGTTAGGCTATCAAATTGATACGGTGGACATAGAACTGAAAGTGATTATGAAAGTGGTTATCAATTGAATATGCGTCACCGTTATCGCTCCTTGGTTTGGTGATAGATGCTGACGGTTAAGCCTCCTCGCTACCGCTACTATCTGATGTTTTCCTTTGCATTTTCAATGCACATACGAGCGATTTAGGGTTCGCCTACCGCGTGGGAATGCGTATAGCATAGGGATCTAAAAAAACTACTACTCAATCTTACGAGAAGACCTTTAAAGTCAAGGCTATGGCCTTTCATCTCGCCTACACTATCCTGGGGCTAGGCTAAGACCGTGGCTGGAATAGCTTCTGGGGCCGAGATTACCTCCCTAACTACGCTATCGCTTACCGCTGCGCCCCGAGCTACCTTCACTTCAGTGTAGGGAGGCTTCCCGCTTGTAAGCAATTTTCCCTTTTCTATCCTGCTTAGCTTAACTTCAAATAAGGCGCGTTAGTGCAGGTCTTAACTATGCGGCGGCAGGAAGGCATGGACCTTATAGGCTATTTGCTTGATCCGCGACGATCTTCAGTTGTTTGTCTTTGGGCTTGCCTATCCTGGGGAGGGGAAGAGGCATAGCGCATGTCTTTATCTTTCGCTTCGCATCGCCTATGCGACCCCTAGCCTACCTGTGCCAGCCTGACTTGTCTGCCCTACCTTACCCATGCATACCCTTTTGGATTATGAAAATAGGGATGCACGACGTTCAGGCCCTGCGAGCTATGTTTTCTGACCAGTGGATTCAAGTTCTCCTTTAGAGGCCCTGTCCAGGCGGCTAGGCAGCGTCCCTTTGCTTACCGTGGTCGCAGTGCTTTGATAAGCTACGGGTTCGTGTAGGTGCGTGCAAAGTCGACTGTGCAGCCAGTGGTGAAGGCGGGAGCGGTATAGGCTTTGCAGCTGTGTGTAAAGAGAAAATAGTGAAACTAAATAAAAAAGTCGGGACTGCCTCACCCGTACCAGGGTTGTGCTGGGCTGTGATGAGTAAAGGGCCAAGGCCAGCACATATGCTCAAACCTCGTGTTGAAAAAAACCTACACTACCCAAACTCGCCTAGTCTTGCAAGCCTTTGTAGGAGGTGACGCATGGCGTAATATGCTTAACCCAGCGTACCTCGTATGCTTCACACTAACCAAGCCCGATACCCATACAAATCCGCGTTGCCCTAGCTTCACCTTGCATAGCCAGGGTTTAGTGCTGAAAGCGCTTTCCTTCCCTTCGTACCCTGTCGTCAGGGACTCATCCTTTGCCATTGAGTACGTCTCCCAAATGCAAGAAGTGGAGGAGTGGAAGGGTGATAGCCGATTCCGCTGCGATCTTCCGATGAACCTCTTGCACTTTGAGGAGGATCGGCGGTTCATCTTCCTGACAGGCCAACCGTTGCGGCTCTTACTCGAGAATGGCCCCCATCAGGCATAGTGGAGATGGTCTGTGCTTCAACCAGGTCAAGGTCACCGAGTTCGCTACGCCCTCCTTTTTGATGAACGCGTAGCCCACCACCGCCATATGACAGAAGAGAAGGTCGATAGAAGAGTCGAAGTCCATGATCTCCCATCGCGGTGCTGCTGAGTTCGCGAAGAGATTGAGATTCCTCTATTCACTAGTACACTATGGATGGCCCTTCCCTTGCTTATTTGATAGGACTGGCCTCAGACTTGATCTTTCACACACTCTTTTTTATATAGATTGCTCTTGTCTACTGGCGCACACCTTACTAAGGATAAGGAAGTCAGAAGATCAGAAATGTTAGATAGATTAGATGGCCTAGCCTCTTCTCACTTTCTCTTTCTCATACGCCCACATATCCGTTCCTGTCCCAAGTTCGACTTTAGCACACTTCCACTAATCACACACTTCTTTGTAGTCAGAAAGAAGACTAAGGTATTTCGGGTGAGGTGGACGCCAGCCATGCCAGCTCATAATGGCTGGAAGGCTGGCTGGTGGCTCTGGTCATCCCTTTGGCATTGCCGTGCCATCTTTTCAGTATGGCGTGAGAAATCTTCCACTCCATGTCGATCTTCACGAAGATCTAGACTTGGAAAGTACTGTGCACCTTACCCAGGTACCGCCACGGGGAGCGGCGCGTACTTCACTCCTAGCAGACTGACCACTACCAGCGCGAGTCTACTTCGTTCTATAGGAGCTTCCTTACAGTGTTCAGCGCTTGGTAGTTATGCTTCAGAAGTATACCATGCCTTTTGAAAGTGAAGAGGGCAGGCAACAACTATAAGCCGGCAGTTCAGAGGCTTTTTGAAGAGCACTTTTCAGTAAGGAGTTATAACCTTCTATACTGCTTATAGTTGCCCGCCCTTCAAAACTTGTCAGTTGTCAGGGAAGGCGAAGTCAGCTCTACTCAGTACGTCAGGTCACTTTCAAAGGGTAGGTTCCAGTCGGTCTGCCACCAACCTCGCAAAACGACGAGGAAGAGCGTCAGACGGAGGTCTTGCACCGCCCATACCTCCGACACTTTTATAGGACCGTCCACACTGCGGTTTTCACCAAGGGCTGCCCATAGGGTGAAAGAGAAAGAAGGGCTATGAAGGGATATGGGAGATCAGTCACGGGTGAGCGCATCGCCAGTTCTGCTACAAGAAGAAGGGGTGGCTACATGGATTCTTTGTCAGCCATAGAGCTCTGATCTTGTGCCATCAGCCCCCTTCCCATAGTGCCTATACTAGTTGCCATCGTAGCATTGAACTCCACACTAGATCATGCTTTCTTCTTTCCTTCCAACACTGACGTCGTCTTCCTCTCCCACTCCACATGCCAAACCATCTGCATTCGAGTCTCTCTCATCTGGTCCTACCGGCTACTTTTCCTCGTGGGACAACCTCATTCCCACGACGGCCTTCTGTGACCACACATCCATCCGGCCCATTCTGCCACGGTGATCGTGATGCAGTATGTTTTGGTTGACTGCCCAAGACTCAGCACCGTGGGACCCAGATTGCTGGTTTTGGTTGGCCTGCAACGGATTTTTATGGGATACTTCGACAGGATCCTGTTCACAGTCCTTGGAAAAAGAGAGAAAACTCGAGCTATCCTACCTTGCCAAGGACAAGGCCTCTACAGCAAAAAAAAGAGAAGGCGAGCTCTGCAAAAAAAGACAGATGTGTCGAATTTCTTGGCCTCTCTCTGCAATGCCGCTTCTCAACCTCTTCCTGGGGGGAAGACACTCAGCACTCCATACACAATAATCGACGTCAACATTACATGGCTCTGGAGGTTTCTCCTTCCACAATGGGGCCGAGAATCCCCATTTCTGTCAACTGCAATGGCAGTCAGCTCCTGAGGAATCCATTCACATCTCACACTGCGAAGGGACCTCAGTTTGTGAAATTTTGGGCCCCTTCATTACTTTGGAACTGCTATAACTACCGCACCGGTGGGCTCCCTACCGAAGATTCAATGATGAGATACGGAGAGCTATGCTATTCAGCTATAAGCGTTGTCTTTAGCGCCAAGAAGCTATGGGGGGTCCAAAGCCAATCAGCTCAGGTTCCTGAAGTAATTCTGGTGAAGCGAGAGTCAAAGCAAGCCAGAAGCTACCCTGCACTAAGTAAGCTATGAAGCTATGAATGCTACCTCCAGCTAGCGCCAAGAACGCTAAGGAAAAGCGAAGAAGCCAAGGCTCACGCTATAGTGAAGTTTCAAAGAAAACGAAAAGCAAGCAAGGCTAAGTCAAAGCGAAGAAGCCAATCAGCTAAGTCAAAGCCCCACGTTGCTGCTCCTATAGCGGCTGGTAGCCAGGTTGAGGAATGACCCACTAACACTGACAGGGTCACCGCCACACTGCCAGGTATAGGAACGCAGGGTAGTG
This sequence comes from Brasenia schreberi, assembly GCA_036023115.1. Lineage (NCBI taxonomy): Eukaryota > Viridiplantae > Streptophyta > Magnoliopsida > Nymphaeales > Cabombaceae > Brasenia > Brasenia schreberi. The sequence goes on along the minus strand of JAYKKT010000019.1, from coordinate 202,702 downwards.
GGCCCACTACCACTGGCGGTACAACCCACCGGGGCGGTAGCAGCTTTGTTTTGCTCCGCAGTAGGCCACTGCCACCACTAGGAAGCTGAGAGTGGCGCTACCACAGAAGTAACGGGGTTTAGCGAACTGCGCACGCTACACACTAATCTAACTTCTTCACGCCACGTGGGCAGCCTTAACAGTAGCAGTTCCTCCTTACTGCCTATAAGGCCGGATACAACTTCCTACGGCCTTCAAGCGTCACGGGGTAGCGCTCCTATCCTGACGCGTGCGCTGCCCTACCCCATGTTCACTCTTCCCTCGGCACTATGCCCTAGCCAAGCTACTTGTATTCCAGCCTGTATGCCTTGGATTCCTGCCTTTAATCCAAACCCAAGCTAAGCCAAGCAAAGCAAATAAGGGGGCTAATCGAACTGGGTTGTTAGGGGGATTCCTAGTCAAACAGTAGGGATAGGTTTGCATGGAATGGGAGGAGTAAGCCCAACCCGGTGGGCAAAGAACTCTTCTTCCAATAAGCAGCATTGTAGGAGGGTTGGCATGTTGTAACACTAACAGGAGGGCTGCTCTGAGCTGAACGAAGCCCACTTTAACTGAACGTCAGTGTTATTTTGGAGTTTGCAAGCGAAGCCAAATTGACTTGTTTGAAGGTCAGTGCATTTTGGAGTTTGGTTGAAAGCGAAGGAAAATTGAAATACTTCCTACTCAGTCAAACCTCGTCCAAGAAGCTATGCTATACTTTAACTAAGTCAAAGCAAGCCAAGAAGCTATGCACTAAGTAAGCTATGAAGCTAAGTTGCAGCCGTAGCGCCAAGAAGCTAAGTCAAAGCTACAAAGCTGATTAGCTACAGCAACCCGCAGAGCGGGAACCCGCACTATTAATGTAGGAAGCAAGTTGATAGAGTGCGTCATTACAGGGCTGCCCCACGGTAGCCTTACTAACACACCCTGAGGGGGTTGTTCCCTTATGGTACTGGGAAGGCACCCACACGGGGCGGGTAGGAGTCAAGCTTGTTCGTCAGCACCCTGCGCACCTACCCCAACCCTCCTGGCAACCAACCCACCGGGCAAGAAGAAGAAGCAAACAAAGCCCTTCAAACCCTGGCAGTGTTAGTGGGCCTACTCAGCTACCTACTGTGGTTCTTCTCTGCACTTAACTGGGCTTTTACAATTCTACTCCCTATTCCTTCCAGTGAAACCCCCGCCCCGTGGGTAAATCCAGCCTATACGCCACACTGCCAGGGCCTATAGGCTACTACTACCTACTATAAGCTAGCTGTCAGTATAGGTACTGCTATCTCTACTACAACCTCCCCGTGGGAGTAACCAGTAACCCGCACGCGTGGAACCACCTTACTACAGTAGCGGCCTTCGTTGCCAACTACAACAGTAACCCGCACGCCCTTACCTTACGGTTACATAGATCATGTTCGTGGTATTGGATTACAACTTGAGCGGCGGCACTTTGCGTGGCTAACCTGACTACAGTAGCGGCCGTTGCCTTCCCTTTTGTTTTAATGGGCCTATACACTAGTAAGCCCGCTACTGTAAGCGCGGTAAGCTCGGCTCGCTTCGCGTGCGGTTACAGTAGCTGGCTCGCAACTACAACTATCTTACTATAGGGCTAAGGGGGAACTACGGGGAACTACAACTACCTACGAGACCTTCGTTGCCCCTTACTGTAAGGGCCCCGTGGGAGTAAGCCGCTACAGTAATAGGCCTTCGTTTAGTTGGCTCCACTTGACAGGCCACATAAGAAAATGGGATATCTCCGCGGTTAACCTTCTCTGGTCCGCGTAGGCTATGGAACTAATCGTCACCCTCCAGGCCGAACTGGGAAAGTACAACCAATGGTTTTGTGCAACCCTCTCTTCCATCGGGTCAAGCCAGCCAACCCCCCAGGCCGCAAGCCAGTCAGTTTGACCAGGAATGCCTTAGCGGTGGCGAAGGTTACGGCGACTTTCTCTATCTGGGCCTAGTAAAGAGAGCTCACCCTACCGTGGCGTGGTGGCGGCCCACGGGGCAGGAGGGGTGGGGCAATGCGCAAGCTTGTTACGAAGCGACTTTCTCTATCTAAGGCCTTCTGTAGAGTGGAAGGAAGGGTCTACTCAAGCTCCTGAGAGCGAGCAGAATAGGCATTCCTGGTCAAATCCTTAGAGTAGTTAACCCGCTCCTTAGAGTAGTTAACCCGCGATTGACCTTCGTCTACCTCCGTCTCGCATGAGAAAGAGAATTCGGGGAGCCAACGGACGGAGCTGGCGAATGTGAGGCTATTCCTATAGTCTACCTACTACCTATAGTAGCTACAAAAGAAGGAATAAGCAAGTTCTCGAAGGAAGGAGCCAAGTCACACTATGGAATAGCCTCGCTCTTCTCCTCTCTTTTGTAAGTGAACGAAAGGCCTTGCCTTAAGATAGGGCGTCAGTTGAACGATCTACTGAAATAGCCTGATTGCGAATGGAACCTATGTAATTCATACATTACCTTGGCTTTTGAGGTCTCCGATTCTTTATCATCGGGCTTTGCAAAGCCCTAAGACAACTGCCCTTACCTACCCTACTCCCACGGGGCAGAAAGAGCAAAGCGATTACCGCCACGTGGGTAAAGGGCGCACCCACTAACACAAAAGGTAGGGTAGGGTTGGTGTGAGTGCTTTGATACTGATAAGCCCTAATGCTTCTACTATTAGAGTAGTGTATGAGTACTACCAATCAACTATCAGGAAGTATAAGGTCTTGGTTGGTCTCACCTTCGTCCGGGGACTCGAACGATGAGATCGCTGATGCCCCTCTCTGTCTTTGTCAGTGAAGTAAAGAAGCCCGATGCTAAGCGATCCGCTGTCTTCAATGTGAGCTGAGCTCCCTACAACTACTCCCACGGGCCACCAACCCAACTAGTTGGGGGTAATATGTAGTCGTCTGCTTACAGTAGCCGGTAGGAGAAAGGAAAAGGCTCGATCCATGGAGTCCGTCATCGGATCCCCATTGACAGATACAACAGCTTGCAGCTGAAGGGGGAAGCCCTGGATTGAAGGAAGCCTTCAAATTAGCCCCGATTAGCTTCGCTTAGCCCATTAGCTTGGAGTTTCAAGAGGATTAAGGAAGCCAAGAAGAAGAAGAAAGAGACTGTGCCCGGCAAGCGCTTAGATATCAATTCCCTTCTTTCTGCCTTAGGGCTAGGGTCAGCCTGCCTCCATCCCTTTATGGAATAGCCTATCGAGCCAAGCCAGATCTGCTGCCAGTGACGTAAGTACTTACCGCTCCGATGACTACGTATTACCCCACGTTTTGGTGGGGTAGGTCCGTGGGAACGCGCCGCTACAGTAAGGGGCTTACTAGTAGAGGTCGAGTCTGACTAGTAGAGGTAGAGTAGTAGTTTACTGGGACGATCCACTAGATCAATAATTCAGCCTGTAACGGCGGATGAATAGCCTAAGAGTATGGATAGGAGGGATGCACAGGTGTGGGATGCGCTGGTGTGCGTCGAAGAGTAGGGAGAGGTTCTGCAAGACTGAACGTAGTGAAGCATTAAAGTGAGCGCAGCGAGTGCAGCCTCCTTCCCCGCATCCGATGCATGACATGGAGGACCTCTCTGGCAACAAGAATGTTATCTTGGATGTGGCGCGTGGGAAGACTGAAAGCCAGACGGGCATCACCGCCCCACTACGCGGTAGGGTAAGACCAAGCAGGGCTTGAGCCTTTTCTAGAACCTTCATCGCTGCTTCCTTAGCGCTACTGGAGAAGTAGGTGCGCTCTTAAGTGTTAGCTTGTTAGCAGATTAGCAAGCCTTCTATCGTGGTGAGCAGATTAGCAATAGACTATAGGATCTTATTGCTCCCTGGCTCCACCTTCGGAGCTTGTTAGTTGTCCCTAATCCTAAACTTCTCCATTTCACCTTTCACGCAAGAAAGCACATCCGGCCCCATCCCAAGCTACTATAAGCTGTCAGATTCTAGTAGTGGCTGGGTAGCCATCGTCCCCCGGGGCGGCTACCTATAGTGCGGCGCCATTCCAAAGATGGCTTGCTTCACCTCCTCGCCAGCCACCAGTAGTCCAATGCTACTCAACACTCTTTATATGCGGCCAAGACACCCTCGTCTTAATCCACAATTTAGGTCAACTGATATAGATCCTTGTAGAAGTCCACCACACTTTCTAGTTTCCGCAAAACACTCAAGGAAGAACACTTCGTTCAGCAAGGTCAATTTCCGCTTCCTCTTTCGTCTCATGCAGTGTGCTTCAAATGAGAGCTTCTTCATTGCGGTCGCCTTTGGGTCCAATGCGTATGCTTCCTCACTTCTCGCTTAGCTTAGTTCTAAGCGTGGTAGTTGCTCCACTTCATCTATCTGATTTATCACTTCTTTCATCCTTGTAGAAGGAAGAGGGGTCTTCTTCTGGATTCCCCCCAGCCTCGCTATGAGTCGTAGTTTCTGTCGGTGTAGGTGCCCGTCCCTATTCCACAGCTTTCACTCAGGGCCACGAAGACTGAGATATATCGGTTCGCCTCTTACCCAAGTCTTCCCCATAAAGGGGAAGAAAGATTGATGGTTCCCTCGAATCGGAATGGTGGGGCATCACCACCCGCTTGTCAGCAATGAGTAGCGGATGGTGATCGGAGTGGCTCCTCGCAAGGACACGGACCTTCACACTCTCAAAGTCCACCTGCCAATCCGCTTGAAGCAGCACAAGGCTCGGTCTAACCCTTTTCAGACTCTGTCATAGCCTCTCCATTTCGGGCCCCTCCAGGTCAGGTCCATCTGCACCCATGTCGATAAGCTGGCATGCCAGAATCCACTCTCGAAAAAGTCGAGACTGCCTCCGGGAAGTAGGAGCACCACCTCTCTTCTCTGATGGGTCGGCATCTCTCTCCACTTCGGCAAGCTCAGTAGCGGATTGATGCGGAGGAGCCACAAGGACTGGTCCTTCATATGATCAGCTGCCATATCCCTTAAGTCAGGCCAAGTTCCCTTCTGTCCCTTTCCAGACGGGGCTCTCCTATAGTGCCCCGTGAGGTACCATCGTGTGCAACCGTGTGAATAAACTTTCAACTTGCACAGAAGTCATTATGTAAGAGGAGCTATAAATTCCAGCCGTGAATCCTATGGAACATCCGACAGTCTTTCAACGACCACGCTTAGACACTTCCTGCTCTGATGCGGCAATCAGACCCAGCACGACCATACGGCTTATGATCCTTCACATAGCAAACATCTGAAGGCGTGAGTTGAGCCCCTCCTTGTCTGACACAAGGATCTTCATGGAGGGCTACTGGAAGGAACCATATGAAGCAAGTAAACACTCAGTTGCATCCCATCCTCAGGCGCGGCAGTTATTCCCGCTCCTGGGCAGGACGTAGAACCATCAATATGCGACATCAAAAGTGGATTGCCTCCTGTCCTCTCCTGGTGGCACCCAGTCTGGTCCGGCGGCTCAGGATCAATGCGGATCATCTCCCCGCCACTGCCATCTCCTGGCAGAGACGAACCATCTGACTGGGCACCCTCTGAGAAGTTTATCTGTTGGCCCTGCAGGATGGTGAAGGCATCAGCCTCGACTTGGTCCATTTCATTTTCCTCCACATCCAATCCGAGCCCATAATGACTCCCATTTCTGGAAAACAGATGCTTCCTCAGTCTGTCTCGCTTTCGAAGTCCCATCTACTCCCTTTGCCGGTCCCCCTTGGTCCACACGAGCTGGTTTAGTGCGTCAGTTGGTCTTCGTTATGTCTCTTAATGCAATCCTTTCCACACGAGCCCTGGTCGAGGCTTTGCCTCTTTTCTTTCTTTTTGATTCCGCACCGCATTCTTTGCATTCTTCTTATTGAAGCTGGGACCCCCTTGCTCCATTGGTTTGGCTGGATCCTTACCTGGTCCCCGCGGCTCGTCCGCCGGACAAAACGTCTGGGCTTAGTGCTAAGTAGCGGAGTGCTGAAGAAGTCAGCATACTTTACGAGCTTGACATCCAAGGAAGGAAGCTAAGAAGCTGAAAGAAAGAGGGCCTGGCCTCCTCCTCCTTCTTGTTCCTATTGCAAACAACCTACTAACCCTTACCTTAGGAAAGCAAGGCCAGGCACTAGAAAGCTAAGATTCACGCCTTCATACTCGGAAGTCTTGATTCAATCCACAAGATGCTAATCATACTTCGAAGCTAAGGAAGTGGCTTCCCAAGGTCCAGCTAACGTAGATTTGCATACCTGCCCCCTTCTATAGCCGGTAGGGTGCTAACAAGCTGGGCTAAGCGAAGCTTCTTCCCTCTGCTAACACTAAGTAGCTCGTAATAAACCATCGGCCCTGGGACAGCTACCCAAACCGTTGGATGACTTTGCATTATCTAAATAGTGAATGCACTACTACTAGCATAGCTGCCCAGGTTAGTCTGTTACATCCAACCCTGCCGCGGTAGGGCAGTTCTTACGACTTTGAAGGTGCATCGCTCCTTACCTGGCAGTGTTAGTGGGCCGGATAGCAGGACTGACGTCTAGACTAACTGAAGTAGCTTCGCCACGCGGTGCACCGCACCCGCGCCACTAAAGGCCCCTGGCTAGTAGCGGCGCCGCTACGCTACAGTAAGGGTAGTGTAACAGACAGACTAACCGGAAGGGCGCCGCTACCTTCTTACTGACCCAATGCTACTGTAAGTGCTGTCTCCCACGGAAGACCGCTTACAGTAACCGCCCCTGCCCTTGGTAGCGGTGAAGGTTCAGGGTAAGAGCGCCTGCTCCCCTCTGTCAGGTTCTTAATTAATGCTTTCACTACCCGCCAGCCGGGGTCAGGGGGGCAACCGCAACCGGATTGGCTTATTAGCGTATTTGGAATAGCTGAATAGCAGCTGATTAGCACTAGCCTTAGTGGTGAGCTTGTTAGCAACTTAGCTTCTTATAGTTCGCTTTCATAGTAGCTTCTTATAGTGCGCTTCTTCTGCTTCTTCAATTCTTTATATCAAGTAGGATAAACTACTACCAGGCTAAGCAAAGCACCTAAAGAGCCCTACTTACTACCCCCCACTACCTTTTGTGCGTCTGGGGGACGTGCTACCTTTTGTGTTAGCTCTGCTTTTGGAGCATTTCAGGGGTGCTAACAAGCTCAGTCTCTTTGCTAATCAGCTAACAGGGGCCCCTACTATAGGAAGAAGCAAGGAAGCGCTAACAAGCTAACAAGCTGCGCATTGCCTCCACCCCTCCTGCCCCGTGGGCCGCCACCACGCCACGGTAGGGTGAGCTCTCTTTACTATACCACCGCTAACGGTAGGGGCTGACCCCACTATAGAAATGTGCGCCACCATTATCTGACCGGCCGCCCGGGTCTGCCTACCTTTAGTGGGTGGCTCAGCCTAAACCACTAAGGCTTTAGTAGGCTCGCTTACCTGGCAGTGTTAGTGGGTTGGGTGCTGCTAATCAGCTAAGTTTCTCCCACTATCACCCACGTGGCGGTGCTAAGTGGATAACAAGCTAGCAACTATCAATATACTGGTTGAAGAAGGAGAAACTAGGACTGAAAGAATCTACTTCGCATCAGATCGAACTCTTCTTTGGGTAGTAGCTATGCTATTCATTCATAGCCATCGACTCCCGGGTAGAAGAGAATGGGACCAGTGCGACATAGAATGCAAGACGTATTCTCATTACGCTTCAACCGGTCTATTCAACCAGAGAAAGGAAAGAACAATACTGAATAACATGGCGCCCTAGCCCACGCAAAGTAGCCGTAGACAGTCAAGTTCAATCCAATCCACGAACATGATCTATGGACCGCCCCGTGGGAAGGGCAGCTAAGGTAACCGTAAGCCATCGCACTATTAGTATCAGTAGCAGTAGCGGTAAGGCGAGACTGCTTGCGTGGCGGATGAAGCCAGTCATATGTCTTATCATCTTACCGCTAACACTGCCAGGTAGTAGTAGCTAAACTCACATCGCTTATAGTAGAGTAGAGTCAGATAAGCCTTTGTCCGCTGGATTTACCTTATAATCAGTTATATCTGATGAATGCATGAATACAGTAAAAGCCCACTAACACAAAAGCAGCACAGATAGAATCTTGGCACACTACACAGGCCCGCTTACCCGCTTAAGCTCCCCCAGTGCGGGTGTACCGTGGGAGCGTCTTACCCGCGCATAGCACCCCATTCCACCGATCCCCCGTGTGGGTAGCCTTACAGTAAGTAGCAGTTAGGACTAGTTTATCAAGGGGTAATAAGTAAGGCTACCGTGGGGCAGCCCTGTAATGACGCAATCAACCGCTTGCTACATAATAGTGCGTGGGTTCCCACTCTGCGCCCACTCTGCGGGTTGCTAACAGCTAATATTCCTTGCTTTGTAGCTTTGACTTAGCTTCTTGGCGCTACGGCTGCAACTTAGCTTCATAGCTTACTTAGTGCATAGCTTCTTGGCTTGCTTTGACTTAGCTGAATAGCTGAATAGCATAGCTTCTTGGCTAGCTTTGACTTAGTGGCGCTTCTTTTCCTTAGCTTTCAATTCAAACCCGTGCCCTGCGATTGGGGCCTTCAAACCCTGGCAGTGTGGCGTGGGCTTGCTCTCCGTACCTTTTGTGTGGCGTGGGCTTCGTTCAGCTACAGAGCAGCAGTCGTGTTAGTGTTACGCATGCCAACCCCCAATGCTACTAACCTGCTAAGTAGGGTTTGCCCCCCACCGGGTTAGTGTTATGCATGCAAACCCCCAACTTGACAACCCTAACAACCCAGTTCGATTAGCCCCCTTATTTGCTTTGCTTGGCTTAGCTTGGGTTTGGATTAAAGGCAGGAATCCAAGGCATACAGGCTGGAATACAAGTAGCTTGGCTAGGGCATAGTGCCGAGGGAAGAGTGAACATGGGGTAGGGCAGAGGTGGAAGGAGGAAGGAGTAAGGCAGAACTTGGAAGGCCGTAGGAAGTTGTAAGGCCTTATAGGCAGTAAGGAGGAAGGATTCGTTTAGTGCCCATGTGCTGAAGAAGTTAGATTAGTGTGTAGCGTGCCAACTTGTAAACCCAGTTCGATTTCTGTGGAGCGCCACTCTCTGCTTCCTCCCATGGCATGGCCTACTGCCCTTTTTAAAACAAAGCTTTTTAGCTACCCGGTGGGTTGTATTAGTGGTAGTGGGGTTGGTAGCTTACCTGGCAGTGTGGCGCGCCCTCACCTGTCAGTGTTAGTGGGTCTTTCCTCAACCTGGCAGTCTTAGTATAGGAGCAGCAACTTAGCTTTGACTTAGCTGATTGGCTTCTTCGCTTTGACTTAGCCTTGCTTCTTTTCTTTTCTTTGCTTCACTATAGCTAGCTTCTTGGCTTCTTCGCTTTTCCTTAGCTTCTTGGCGCTACGCTGCAACTTAGCTTCATAGCTTCATAGCTTACTTAGTGCATAGCTTCTTGGCTTGCTTTGACTTAGCTTCATAGCTTACTTAGTGCATAGCTGATTGGCTTTGGAGCATAGCTTCTTGGCGCTACGGCTGCAACTTAGCTTCATAGCTGAATAGCATAGCTCTCCGTATCTCATCATTGAATCTTCTCGTAGGGAGCCCACGGTGCGGTAGTTATAGCAGTTCAGAAAGCATGAAGGGGCCAGCAAAGTGCTGCACAAACTGAGGTCCCTTCGCAGTGTGAGATGTGAATGGATTCCTCAGGAGCTGACTGCCATTGCAGTTGACAGAAATGGGGATTCTCGGCCCCATTGTGGAAGGAGAAACCTCCAGAGCCATGTAATGTTGACGTCGATTATTGTGTATGGAGTGCTGAGTGTCTTCCCCCCAGGAAGAGGTTGAGAAGCGGCATTGCAGAGAGAGGCCAAGAAATTCGACACATCTGTCTTTTTTTGCAGAGCTCGCCTTCTCTTTTTTTTGCTGTAGAGGCCTTGTCCTTGGCAAGGTAGGATAGCTCGAGTTTTCTCTCTTTTTCCTGGGAAGGATCCTTGACAGGATCCTGTCAAGTACATAATGAATTTGCAGGCCAACCAAAACCAGCAATCTGAGACGGTGCTGAGTCTTGGGCAGTCAACCATCAACATGTGCATCTCATGCCCGTGGCAGAAATGAGCTGAGATGGATGTGTGGTCACAGAAGGACGTCTTCGTAATGAGGTTGTCAGAGGAAAAGTTGGGGTAGGACCAGATGAGAGAGACTGAATGCAGATGGTTTGCACATGTGGAGAGGGAGAGGAAGACGACGTCAGTGTTGGAAGGAAAGAAGAAAGCATGATCTAGTGTGGAGTTCAATGCTACGATGGCACAAGATCGAGCTCTATGGCGACAAAGAATCCATGTAGCCGACCCATTTTTTCTTCTTCTTGTAGAACTGGCGATGCGCTCACCCGTGACTGATCTCCCATATCCCTTCAAGCCCTTTCTTTCTCTTTCACCCTATGGGCAGCCCTTGGTGAAAAGTACGGTGTGGACGGTCCTATGCCGTGTCGGAGGTATGGGCGGTGCAGACTCTCTCAGTCTTCCGCTCTTCCTCGTCGTTTTGCGAGGTTGGTGGCGAGACCGACTGAACCTACCCTTTGAAAGTGAGGAGGGCATAGAGTGAGAGCGACTTCGCCTTCCCTGACAACTGACAAGTTTTGAAGGGCGGGCAACTATAAGCAGTATAGAAGGTTATAACTCCTTACTGAAAAGTGCTCTTCAAAAAGCCTCTGAACTGCCGGCTTATAGTTGTTGCCTGCCCTCTTCACTTTCAAAAGGCATGGTATACTTCTGAAGCATAACTACCAAGCGCTGAAACTTCGCTGGTAGTGGTCAGTCTGCTACGAGTGAAGTACCCCATACCTTCCTATACGGCACAGACTTTCCAAGTCTAGACCGTGAAGATACGACACAGAGTGGAAGACTCCACGCCATACTGAAAACCGATGGCAATAAGGCAAGGCCAAAGGGATGATGAGAGCCACGCCAGCCAGCCTGCCAGCCATTATAGCTGGCAGGCTGGCGTGGCTCTCAGAGAAATGGGAGCCTTAGTCTTCTTTCTGACTACTAAATGGTTTGATTAGTATAGTGTGCTAAAGTCAACAGGGGACAGGACGGATATGTGGGCGTATGAGAAAGAGAAAGTGAGAAGAGGCTAGGCCATCTAATCTATCTAACATTTCTGATCTTCTGACTTCCTTATCCTTAGTAAGGTGTGCGCCAGTAGACAAGAGCAATCTATATAAAAAAGAGTGTGTGAAAGATCAAGTCTGAGGCCAGTCCTATCAAATAAGCAAGGGAAGGGCCATCCATAGTGTACTAGTGAATAGAGGAATCTCAATCTCTTCGCGAACTCAGCAGCACCGCGATGGGAGATCATGGACTTCGACTCTTCTATCGACCTTCTCTTCTGTCATATGGCGGTGGTGGGCTACGCGTTCATCAAAAAGGAGGGCGTAGCGACTCTGACCTGGACCTTTGAAGCACAGTACCACACCCTATAGTTGTGATGGGACGGCCATTCAGAGTAGAAGCCGCCACGGTTGGCCTGTCACGAAAGCGATGAACCGCCGATCCTCCTCAAAGTGAAAAGAGGTTCATCGCCAAAGAGCGCAGCGGAATCGGCTATCACCCTTCCACTCCTCCACTATCTTGTGGGAGACGGCCAACTCCAAAGGATCAGTCGCTGACGACAGGGTACGAAGGGAAGGAAAGCGCTTTCAGCATAAACCCTGCTATGCAAGGTGAAGCTAGGGCAACGCGGATTTGTATGGGTATCGGGCTTGGTTAGTGTGAAGCATACGAGGTACGCTGGGTTAAGCATATTACGCCATGCGTCACCTCCTACAAAGGCTTGCAAGACTAGGCGAGTTTGGGTAGTGTAGGTTTTTTTCAACACGAGGTTTGAGCATATGTACAAAGGCCTTCCCTTTACTCATCACAGCAGCACATATATGGTATGGGCGCGCATATACCCGACTTTTTTATCGTAGTTTCACTACTACGCTATACACTTCCCAGCTGCAAAGCCTATACCGCTCCCGCCTTCACCAAGCTGCATAGTCTAGTTCATAACCTACTACGACCCCATTAGCTTAGAAAGCACTCCCCCCACGGTAAGCAAAGGGATGGAAAGTATAGGGCCGCCTAGTTAGGGCGTTAGGGTGGTGAAGGGGCTAGGTTAGTGCATACTCGCAGGGCTATCTAAGCTTGCCGTGCACCCCGTACGGTATGCCCAAAGGGTATGCATGGGTAAGGTAGGGCAGACAAGTCAGGCTGGCACAGGTAGGCTAGGGGTCGCATAGGCGATGCGAAGCGAAAGATAAAGACATGCGCTATGCCTCTTCCCCTCCCCAGGATAGGCAAGCCCAAAGACAAACAACTGAAGATCGTCGCGGATCAAGCAAATAGCCTATAAGGTCCATGCCTTCCTGCCGCCGCATAGTTAAGACCTGCACTAACGCGCCTTATTTGAAGTTAAGCTAAGCAGGATAGAAAAGGGAAAATTGCTTACAAGCGGGAAGCCTCCCTACACTGAAGTGAAGGTAGCTCGGGGCGCAGCGGTAAGCGATAGCGTAGTTAGGGAGGTAATCTCGGCCCCAGAAGCTATTCCAGCCACGGTCTTAGCCTAGCCCCAGGATAGTGTAGGCGAGATGAAAGGCCATAGCCTTGACTTTAAAGGTCTTCTCGTAAGATTGAGTAGTAGTTTTTTTAGATCCCTATGCTATACGCATTCCCACGCGGTAGGCGAACCCTAAATCGCTCGTATGTGCATTGAAAATGCAAAGGAAAACATCAGATAGTAGCGGTAGCGAGGAGGCTTAACCGTCAGCATCTATCACCAAACCAAGGAGCGATAACGGTGACGCATATTCAATTGATAACCACTTTCATAATCACTTTCAGTTCTATGTCCACCGTATCAATTTGATAGCCTAACCAATCTCATGGTACCCAATTGTCTCTTCGGGCTCCCGCTACTATAGAAAAGAAAGCCAGAGTCCTTTTACCAACGGTTAGTTGCGGGTAGGTTAGGTGAGGATAGCGGAGGGTTTTCCGTAAACAACCGGTCCAATAAAGAGGGCAGGTCTAGGAAACCCGCAGGAAAAGCCAAAGAAAAGGGACAAGCGGCATAGGTCAGTCAACGTAGGTACTTATTATAAGGCCACGCTACGCAAGGTGATGCAAGGGCTGCATTATTGATGAAGTGGAAGGGCGCTACTGTAAGGAAGACAGACTTGGTTAGTGTGAAGCATACAATTATTGGTATGGTACGCAGGGCATTTCTTCTTCTTATATGCCTGATTATCTACGCAAAGCAAGGAGAGGGTAGTGAGTATTAGCAAGGGTAGTGTAGGTGGGTAGGGTAGGCTTTTTGTAGTGACGAAGCGGTGGTCAAGCATATGCGCTAAGCCCTCCCCATCCCATTGGGTAGGCCAACGAATTTCATATCGTAGCCGATCTAGCTAATAGCCTTCAAGCAATAAGCCATCCCCCCTAGTTGAGACTAGCACTAACGCTAGTAGCGCTTTAGTAGCGCACTATAGAAGAAAAGCTTGCTCAGGGCGTTGAGGCAGGGGGCTAGCGGTCTTTGGCTGTAATCCCCAGAAGCAATGAAAGTCACGGTCTTTGCCTTCCCGTGTAGACGCCTTCTAATTCAATTAAGAAAATTCAATATATCTTCTATCTTGCCTTACGCCATCCCACGCAGCAGGGCGAAGACCAACATCGTAGTAGCTTTTATCAACTTTCGAGCCTATACGTATAGCTTAGATCCTAAACCAAGGAGCGAGAAGCGAGGCGTGAGTTGAGCGAAGCGAAATGTTTGATGAACGATAGTGAAGCTCGTTGGATGAGCGAAGCGAAATGTTTGATGAACGAAGTTCAGCTCGTTGTGAGCGAAGCGAAATGTTTGATGAACGAAGTTCAGCTCGTTGTGAGCGAAGCGAAATTGACGTAGGCCTTAACGTAAGTGTTATTTTGGCGTAGCGAAATGTTTGATGAACGAAGTGAAGCGACTTTACTAATGGCCTGAACAAAGTGAAGAGCTAAAAGCCTGAACGAAGTTCAGTGAAGTTAAATTAGTGAAGTGATTTACTGAACGAAGTGAAGAGCTAGAAAGCTATTAACTTTGCAGCTAAGTTGCAGCGTAGCGCCAATCAGCTATGCACTAAGTAGCGCACTAAGTAGCGCACTAAGTAGCGCCAAGAAGCAAAGTCAAAGCAAAGAAAAGAAGCAAGGCTAAGGAAAAGCGAAGAAGCCAAGAAGCTAAGTTGCAGCGTAGCGCCAAGAAGCTATGCTATTCAGCTATTCAGCTAAGTCAAAGCAAGCCAAGAAGCTATGCTATTCAGCTATGAAGCTATGCTATTCAGCTATGAAGCACTAAGTAGCGCACTAAGTAGCGCCAAGAAGCTAAGTCAAAGCAAGCCAAGAAGCTAGGGCAAAGCTAATCAGCTAAGTTGCTAACAAGCTCACCACTAAGGCTAGTGCTAATCAGCTGCTATTCAGCTATTCCGCTAAGTAGCTAATCACCTTAAGCGCTAGCTTTTCTTATAAGTTAAGAAGCAACCCTCGCATTACAGTAAGGGCGCCGCTACACACCTTACCCAGCCCGGTGCACTATTATCTTATTGTTTAGTTAGCCCTATACCTAAAGCTACTGATTCAGATTCTTTTATTTAACCTGAGCCTTCTTCTGAAGAGTCCATGTCCCTTTAGCTGGTGGAGCTGGTTCTAACCTCTGCTTTCGCTTACTTCTTTAGGAATATCAAGATTAGTCCACTACTAGATAAAGAGCCCCTTGGCGGGCGCCTAGTCTTCAAGTTCTTCTTCAATGTCAATTGTAACTTACTCCAATGCCGCCTCGTTCCTATCTTATTTTGACAATACCAGAACATCCTCTGCGCTATGCCCTGGATATGCCATTTCCGCCGCCACTCAAATCTCTTGACTGAGCTCAACAAAGGAAGGCGCTTGCAAAACACAGTAAGGGGTGCTAGTCTTTGGCTTTGGGTAATTTTGCAATCGGATGATTGAAGAGAATAAGCTTACCGCTCTAAGTCGATCTATTATTCTCTTTCCCTCCAAACCTTCCTAGTCGAGCTTCCACCGCCCCTAAAGTGATGGGAGCACATCCGTAACTCAACTAAAGGACTTACGGGCACTCATCTCATGGATACCACTTCTCTTCTTAAGCCAGAGTTGGGGCATCTAGTTCAGTATCAGATAGAGCAGATAGTTCAGTCCCTTGGCAAAGAAGGTTGACTTCTCTGTCACTTCCGTACTTCTGTAACTTCTCTTTAGCTTCTTAATTGAATTGGTTAGAAAGTCTTTCCCTGGCATTGGCTAGAAGAGAGGGCCCTCCAACACTGACTTCTTAGTAGAGTAGTTCTCGCTCCGCGCCTTAGCTTCGGTTTGATCGAAACTGGCTACTCCTTATGATATGCCACCTCAAACCCCGATCGTTGAGCATCTGATAACATCTCCGGCATTGCATTGTCGAGGGCCGGAATAATTTGCCTTCACGCCTATCCCTTCGATCGGAACTGGCAACAGACCTTTCCGCGAATGTAGCAGCGGATCAATATAAGCTGTGTTCCACTCCGGGTCAACTCCAAACCAACACTCGGGAATGGCTTCTTCTTTTCCATTGATTGACTAAAGCCCCTCGGTTTAAATGGAATCTTTTACCGCTGGATAAGCCGAGAGTTCCAGAGATGAGAATGAGGATCCGTATTCACTTCTTGAAGGGGAAGGCGAAAGTCTTCTTAGGCATTTGGTAGTCGTACTAGATTCAAGGCCAGTACAACAAACACAAGTTGTAAGTTGGACACAAGTCTGGATAGCGGGTACGTAGATCTGATCTCCTTGCTGCTTTCGAACCACAAGGCGCGCAGCGTTTGATAGGTCCAGAAAAAGACTGAATCATTGCGACTTACAGGCGCGAAGCGAGACTCTTGCTTGGTTTAATACCAAATATTCGTGGACAGGATTCAGTAAAGAAGGTCAGAACTCCAATGACCGAGCAGAGGCGCGAAGCGATTGAAAATAGCGACGCGACCTGAGTGTGGACCAGCTATATTATTTGTTACTAAACAATATAGCATCTGAGCCTAGCGTCATAGTACTAATGACACTCGCCTAAGAAGAAGTGTAACAAGCCCTGCCTAAGAAGAAGCGTATAGACCCTTCTATCACCAAGCTCTAGCGTAGCATTTCTTTGATCTCGTAGCATTGCTTTTCTATATATATAGGCCTTCTTCCTGCGTTACCGCTTATTATATTACTTATACTTAGTTACTTCTCTACTTGACATACGTTACACTTCTATACGTGACATATATGCTTATTCCATTCGGTTAGCTCTCTTCCTTCGGTTAGCTATCCTATCTGTGCTTAGCTATTTGTGATGCGCTTAGCTATTGTATTCTTCTATGCGCTGCGTAAGTAGTATTGTAAGCGGGTTTTTCAGCGTGTTAAGCATTTTCAGCATTAAAACAGCAGCGTGTTAAGCTTTAATAAAGCAGCAGCATCGTAAAGAGGAATAAGACAGTGTGTTAAGCATTACGATAGTAGTATCGTAAGGAGTCTAGAGTAGTCTTATTATTATTAATAAATAAGTAAGCATTTACGCAATACGTCAACTTAGGAGAAGCGGGCGCTTCATAGCTCATTCTAGTAAATATAGCTCAGTCTAGTAAATCTTGGTCACGGAGGACTGTATAGGAATGTGAGAGATGAGAATGAAAGATTTAGTCAGTGTCAAACATATCCCTTCTCCTACTCCTTGCTCGAGTCCTAGGGCGCAGCTTAACCTATTATTCTTTCAAGATAGTTGGAAATAATCGTTTCAAAAAAACAAAGTAAATTAACGCTCTGTACTTTCCTTTGCTTAAAGCATTCCTTTTGGATCGGGATCACATTACTAAGCGGTAGTCAAGTAATAGAGAATGATTCCTGCTGATTTCGACCTAAACGAGTATCCGCCTGCCGAGTTCCCTCCTAACTCGTCAGCAGGTGAGGAGGGCCCGCCTAGGCAACAAGCCAATGATAGCGGCCCGTCTGGGTCCCGGAAGAGGCATCGAATTGAAATGCCTCACGATAACGACGATCTACGAAAACAGCTACAGGCGCGCAGCGAAATACAACGTACTGAGGCAAGAGAGGCACGTGAGCTAGATAAATTTCTTTCTACATTTCCGAACCCTGGTAACACACACGACCAAAAGGTCAAGGAAGCACTCAAAGAACTAGAGATTATATACAATCTATTCAAAAAAGAAAGACAAGAATAGCTTCTTTAGATACTGATTCAGCTTACTTGCTTAGCAAGATCATCCACTGAGGAAGCGCTTGCCTTTCCTTATCCCGCTTCGCTTCCTAGCTTTGCTAATTAGCAAGTTAGCTTAGCCTAGGTCCTTAGTTAGCTTGTTAGCAACTTAGCTTCTTATAGTTCGCTTTCATAGTAGCTTCTTATAGTGCGCTTCTTCTGCTTCTTCAATTCTTTATATCAAGTAGGATAAACTACTACCAGGCTAAGCAAAGCACCTAAAGAGCCCTACTTACTACCCTACCCCTACCCGCCACGTGGTAGGGGGAATGGCACCCTGAATCTCGCTTGCTATAGGGTAAGCCGGGGTAGACCGCTAACATTATAGTAGTGGTATCGGTGTTTTGACTTGTTTTGTATGCCGCCCGGTAAAGGTAAACACCGCTAACACAAAAGGGACCTCGCCTAGCTATATGGTGCCCACTAAGACCTGCCAGGGCGCGCCCACAAAGACTGCCAGGTAAACACTTTACATGTTATAAGCGGTGGAATGAGTTGTTGCCTATAGGGCCTATAGGGCGCGTGAGCCCCCACAAAGACTGCCAGGTAGACTTTCCCTTACTGTAAGCTCCCACGGGGCAGCCTATAGCCTATAGTCCTGGCAGTGTTAGCTTAACTGCGACACTGCGAGACTGCGAGACTGCAACAAGGTCGGTTGCTTACTGGTAGGCCCGCGGCAGTAAGCACCCGCCCTCAAGTTCAAGGTTTTATTTGAAGCCCCACGCACTATAGGCGTAGCGGTTATGCTACTAAGTGCTCCCACGCCAACTGACGGGAGGCACCCTTCAAGCGGATAGCCTTGCGATTACTTGTTGGCTGAAGCCACGTGGGTTAAGCAAAAGGTTAGGGTGCCGGGTTGGATAAAATGTCACTGAAGAGTGACGGCTTCTTGTCAATGAGCTCACTGAGATAATTGGGTTTCAAAGGAAGATGTAGTACATCAGATAATGGAAAGTAAGTAGTTGAAACACTTCCCTTTCCTTACTGGTGTATTTGAACCATCAGCTTTTAATGGGATATAGGTGACTAAAATCATTCTTTCCACCTTGAAGCCGCTAACATTATAGTAGTGGGATAGACCTTTCTAGTCTGTGGCTCCTTCATCACTATCAGGCCATGTCCTGGAATGTAAATGAGACGACAACCTTCTTTCTATTCTATAGTAGTAAGCCCACTCTGCGGTAAGGCCAGGCCGACAGTTGCAGCATGAGAGTGATGTGCGAAGATAGCCTGTGATGAGGATGTCGATGAGGAAGCCCTTTCACCAACTCTGGCTTCAAGTTCTGCTAATCTCATCATCAAGGTAGTCTTTCCATATTCTTCGTAGGAGTCTTCTGTGCTTGATGTGTGATTTTGCTTCTCACCACGGGCACACTTTGTGAATTTGATCAAGGTGCTTGGGCGTGCCAGGAGGGTTCGGCTTAGCCTTCCAAAAGGAACTGGGTGGACGATTCCTCCAACCGAGGGATCGACCTCGGGGCTCAGATAGGGTCGCTCGATCCCGTATCTGGATATCTCAGACCGAGGGTCGACCTCGACTCTGACTTCCAATCAGGCGATGGCGTGGCAGGCCTCCTTACCACACCTGGATCTCCGAGAGAGAGTGGGTTTCGTGAAGAGAGCTAGCAGCTGGCTATTGGGTAAGAACTGACGTGCGAGCACCTTCCTGTCTTGTTGATGAAGAAAGCGGGCCACTACTCCTAAGAAGTAAAGGAAAGCGGGAAGTCAAGGAAAGCAAGAAACTTGAATGAACTTGATTGAGGGCCTTCTACGAAGATCAACTTTCCCACCGCCTCCAACCCGCTACGTCTTGGTGGGGTAGGGTAGGGAGGAGTTGTTTACATGCAATACCCTAGGGGATAAAGAGAATATTCTAGGCTCGTACATTCTGACCCGCGTGCTATCAAACCGCCCACGCCACACTGCCAGGTAGCCTTACTGGTTGCTGTAAGTAGCA
Organism: Brasenia schreberi; assembly: GCA_036023115.1. Taxonomy (NCBI): domain Eukaryota; kingdom Viridiplantae; phylum Streptophyta; class Magnoliopsida; order Nymphaeales; family Cabombaceae; genus Brasenia; species Brasenia schreberi. The sequence continues at coordinate 183,539 of JAYKKT010000019.1, read as the reverse complement.
GCCGCCCCAGACGCACATTTTGTAGCGCAGAGCTCCGCGGTTGGTTGCTTACTGGTAGGCCCGCAACTAAGGCACCCCACTCTGCGGTAGCCTTGCCTTACTCGCTCCCACTAAGACAAACCCTTGACCGCACCGCGAGTAAGGCAAGGCTTACCCCACTATAATCCCAGCCTATAGTGGCTACCGCCACGTGGGAGCGCCTTACAGTAGTTATTTTCAGTGTTATATGAGAGGGGAGCTTACAGTAATGGGTAACGTTTAGATCATAAACACAGAACTTTTCAAGTGCCTGCAGGGAATCCGCTTGAATGTTGAGCAAGAAAAACCAGTGGTGATCCGCTTTTCTAAGATGAGAAAGAAAGCTTCTTTCGCTGAGGAGATTGCGGAGGAAGTCGATGTAATCGTAAATGGTCCCTTATTCGCTATTGGTCCTATTCTTATTGTGCGCCTCCTCCTTGAATGCGCTTGGGTCTATGATGACTAGATTGTATTGTTACAAATCGCTCCGATCTCACACCAGCTATAAGGTGAGGTGAGGCTTCTCAACAAAATTCAGGTATTCTGAATAGCATAAAGACGAGTTGTCGACTTATGAGCTTTGCAAAGAGGTGAAAAAAAGCTCTTCCTGCCGACTGGTAAGTAAATGAAGACTGACTTAGATCAAATTCCGTATCTGTACACTCAAGAAAATGGTCCTCTGGCACAGCGTACGTTAACGGTCAAGGACAAGGTAGAATGAAGGAGAAGCCCTTAAGCATAGGAGACAGCATAGCAAGGGCCTCAGAAACCCCTCCTTCATCCCTCCCTGTGTTGGATGTTGAAGCGGAAAGAAAGTGGGCTGCAACTAGTAGTGTAGTGGGCTTACCTTTGAGTGGCGTCTATAGCGATGAAAGAATTGGGGAGGCCCATAGGCCGTGTTAGTGGGCTTACCTTTGAGCTACAAGTGTCGCGTCGTGGGCTTACTATAGTGTTGCGGTTTCTGCTATAGAAATGACTCGGGAGTCCGAAGGCCATAGGAGTGTCGGTTTTGATGAGTTGGAGCTGGAGGCCCTCGCGGGTACACAAGAAAAACCTCAAGGGCATTTCGATAAGGGCAGGTCAACCAAGCAACATGCCTCCGCGCTAGTCGACAATGCGAAAGACGGTTATAGTTAGGCTCGCTGACCCGCTACTAAAAGAGTACAGTACTTTCGTCGAAAAGAAGATTCACCCATACTCAAGAGGACTGCTTCCCCTGATCGAGTTTGCGACCCACTCCCACGTGGCGGTGCCAAGCTTTGACGTCCCTCTCCAATCTCTCTGTTATCAAAAGAGAGGATGAGTCGGTGAGAGGCGGCGGAAGCAAAGAATTTTCCTGTCAAGCAGCGAAAAGATGAATGGTTGTCATCTATCACCGGCACGATCCTTGTGCTGGCTCCCTTCCGGTATGGAGATCGAAAAGAGACATAGGGCGGGGGATACTATCTGTGCCAAATTCCCCCAGTGGTGTCTTGCATTTCTTTTGGTAAAGAGGGAGGCCCTGATCTGACATCGGGGGCCCATGGCATCTGCTCTCAATAGGTTTAATATACCCGGAGGAGGGTTCTCATATATATGTAGGGTGGTAGGACGCTATAAACGCTCTTTCTTCCAAGGCCCCACCTACAGAGGGAAAGAGGTAGGGCATTTTTCCCGGATTTCCTACCCCCAACTCATCTGGTCTCGCGTATATAGTGAAATTGCTTTCCTTTTCCTCAAGCATTTCTCGCCTACCTTTAGTATAGCCTGGAGTTCCGAAAAGGCGGAAGTTGCTTCCCCAAAGAAGGTTGAGTCTGATATTATTCAATTGGTTGTCGTATATCAATCCCGCTCTAAGGGACTAAGCGCACGTATTCCATTCTCTCTTTCGTTGGTCAAACCAACTCTCACAGACGAGATAAGGGCCTCCTCTTTTTGAAAAAAGAAAAGGGGGCTTGCCCACGGAGTTTCAGGCCGGGGAAATGGACTTCGAAAACTGGTTTTTAGCTCCACTAAATGAAGAGGTCATCTGAAAATAGTAGCACCCCTCCACCACCCCTTTCGGGATCCCAGACAAGGCTTTGATGATGAAAGAAACCCTAGGCCGGTCTTCTTCCTATCCATTGCTTGGTCAGAACGCTACTAAGGAAAGAGAATTGGAATTTGTTTCAGTGCAGTCGGGTAGCAGTGTCTTCAATACCAAGATAGGAAGGGAACGCCCATTATTTGAATGTCCTAATCGAGTTATACCCGGGGCTCCTATGGAGTAATGTTAACGCCATCTTACGCTCCAAGGTCAAAGATCCCTTTGTACTGGTTCAATTACACAGCTTCCCAAAGGGCTTGCATTTCATTCTTTCGGCAGACCAAAACCCATTCTTTTGGAACTACGATCGTGATAAGGCCATTCGACTGATGGACATGAAAGAATCCAAACGTCGATACTCCCACCTCGATCTTCCAAATACTGGGCAAACCACGAGGGGCTCGCCTCCCTCCTCGTCTAAACAAGAAAAACGTGCTACTATAGTTGCCTGAGGCCACAAGAGAGGGAGAAAGAGAAAAAGAAATGAATGGAGCTAGGTTAGTTATGAATTAGAATACAGTGAATAAATGGGGCATTGGGAGGTTAGAACTAAGGAGATTCAGTATGCTTATCCAACAGCTAGCTAATTTCATTACAAAGGCCTGCAAACACTAAAGGCTTCATTCACACAAAAGACGAGAGAAGGAGGATACAAGAGCTGAGCTAATAGGCGATAGCACGCGCTATAGGTGCTTCCACCCGCTAAAGAAAGGGCTTTTAGCGCCTTTAGTAGTAGTAGAGCGGGCAGTGGCGACCGATCACTCAGCCAGCAGACCGCTTGCTTTCTGTGGCATTGGCGAGAGTGCTCGACGCTCGATCGGGTGTTTTCCTCTTGCTCCCCATTTCTTCTAAGTCCGAAGGGGTTCCCTTTTTTCCGAGCACGTCAGAGGCCATGGATAGAGTCAGAAAAGCCGACGTTGTCTTGTGCTTTGATCAGATAGACCATGACCCACTGCTACACAACCGCAGAGTGGGGTGCTTGGTGGGACAGGGGCCGTAGTGGACCTCTTTCTTTGTCTCAGTCTTCCTCAAACTATAGTGGACAAGCGAGGAAATAGCTACACTAAGACCGAGAGGGGCATACCCCAAGGCACCAAGGAAGTGCTTTCACCAATCTTCATTCATTCCTTCCTCCATCATGTGGTTGGATGTGGAGCTCGAAAATAAAATGGAACTGAATGGAACCAAGGCATGATGAGCGTTATGTCGACGATATTCTTTTTGGAATACCTAGCGGGAAGGGAGCCGACAAAAGAAGCAAGCTAGTTATGGACACCCGCACGGCGCCTAAAACGAACTTGTACCTATCAACAGAAAGAATGGAAACCGGATTCTAGGAACTCTGCCTCAGGGAAGCTCCGCGTACTTGGCTTGCTCGTCACCCTGAACGAGTCGGGCGGGCCCATGAACATCCGAATACCCTACCAGCGATGGGCATCCCGGCTCGAGGTTCACTATTTGATTGACCAACTTACCGAAGAGACAAGACTGAAGTCAACTTTCTTCAGCTTCTTTGGGAGAGGGTCAGGACTGTTCTACGCCTTCCAAGTGGACTCACCCACCGGAAAAGAGTGCATTTCTTTTTCTTCTATGAAGGACAGAGGGCTGCAATATAACGAAGAAGGAAGGGATAGAGGTAGCAGTACGAAGCTCATCAATCAGAGCAGCCGTGATATTCCTAAGATCGCTAGGGAGGCTCGGCTTCCGGCCAAGTGGGAGGAAGTAGAAAGGCAGGGCCTTCCCTGAGAGCGACTCTGAGGCGGTTAATAGTTGGCCCGAGCATTAATGCAATTGCAAACTAACGATGATCTACTTTTAGCAGTGTTTATATTCTGCAATGCATCTTTATTCGATTGTTGTCATTCAAGCATGAATGGGGTTGGCCCCCCCTTGTATTGCTCGCCGGTTTGGTAGTTCTATTTATGGATAGTAAGAAGAAGTTCTGTTCGCTCGCTCGGTTTCCGAAGTGAATCTTTCTCCTCGAAAAAGGAGCGGTAGTACGGAAGTGAAAAGCTTAACTTAACACAAAGGGCAAATTGTATGAAAACGTGTGTGGTAAGTACAATAGTGAAGGCAAGGTTGTTGTTCCTAACAGTTGGTTGCTGTCAAAGAGGTGTAATTGGACTATAGTATCTGGCAAAAGGCATAGATGTTCCCCTTCATTCCGAAGATCCTGGATCTGAAGAAGTGGGGTCGAGTCATTAACACGGTATCAAATTGTTGCAGGTAATGAGATATTGGCAGACGACGACAAGCGATCCCATGACAGGAGGAGATAGAAGCCGTCGTCCTTCTTGAGAGCTAGGCACGAAGATAGCTTTCATCAAAGAAGGGTGCGTTATACGTCCTTTTCGTTTTCCTGAACGAGTCATTCGCAAAGGCTGAGGACACATAGGTGCGCGCTCTCTTCTGGGTGCGTCACTGAAATAGGCCCCCGCATACTTGCCAGTGGGTCGACTGGATTAGGAATGTGTAGCTTGCTTACAGCAAGTCCCGGAGCGTGAATGGAATCGCCAAGCTTACTATGAAATGTAAATGTAAAGTGTCTTCGACCCACCAATAAGAGAGAAAGAAAGACGTATAGCACTACAACGAAGAGGAAAGGGATACTGGCGGCTAGTTGAAGGTTATCAACTAGACGGGCGCTAGGGAGGCACGAATCCGGCCAAGTAGGAGGAAATAGAAAGGTCTGACGTTCCGTTCCATGAGAGCGAATCCGACGGCGGGGACGAATACCAATGCAATGGCAAACTCACACATATGTTGATGATCTACTTTTAGCTGCCAGCACTATAGGTCTTCAACTACACTACTAAGAAGAGTGGTGCTGATTTTTTTTAGTGTTGCACTTAGCCCCTTGTATTGCTCGCCGGGCGCCGGGTTGGTAGTTCTATTTGCATTTCATCATTCGAAGAATTGGCTCGGGTGCTCGTCTTCCTAAATGCAAGTTCTAACCGGAGTGGTAATATGGGTAACACATTGGGTATGCAAAAGTACGAAAGGGTGGTAAGTACGGAAGTTCAGGGCGGATGATAGCGCCGTTATAGTGTCAAAGAGTGGATTAGACGGACTTAGCAAGTGAGGCTATGTGCCTATTGGTTCCGAAGATCTTGGATCAAATGGGGTTGATTTACTAGCACAGCATCAATCTTTGCTGGTAATGAGAGTTTGAAAGCCGCCAAGCTCGGCTTCTATATCATCCTGTCATATTCTTGCTCGTCGTCTGCTAATTCAGTATACGGGCCTGAATCTTGAGAGCTAAAAGACGAAGGAAACTCTCACCAAAGAAGGATGCGTTATACGTCCTTTTCCTTTCTGGAACGAGTCCGTCTTGTCACAAAGACTGAGGACACATAGGTGCGCCTTCGTCACGCGTTACTGAAATCGGCCCCCGTTGCCAGCGGGTCGACTGGATTAGGAATAGGTAGAGTTGCTACAAGCAAGTCCCGGAGCGCTACGAGAAATCGCATCGCCCCGTGGAGTGAGTGATGGCCAACCTTATAGCGCGTGCGAGAGGAGCTCAAATAAAGAGGCAGGCCACTCCTCTCAGTAGGGCTATCTCCGAGGCCCCGCGTTTTGACGACTTTTGACTAAGTCAGTCAAAGTAGTCCGGGGGGGGATAGAGAAGAGGGTTTTTGGGTCCCAGCTTAGACAACCAGTCCATCCCAAGTATCATGTCGTAACCCGGGTTTTATCTGTAATAGGTGACGCGCCGGTAGGCTGTGCTCGCTGCGCTCGGGCGCTCAGCCTCAAGCGCTGGCTTGGGCTAGGGAGCGGTGACCTCAATCGCCGGTGGGCTCGAACCAGGAAGGAGAGAGGACGAGAAGGTCTATTGAATCTCTATGATAACGGATATGTGTGAGATCGCGCATATATGCGATCTCACTGATGCCATATATCAAACCAGAAAAGTAGGACACTTACTGTAGCCCGCCTACTTTTTCTCGATTCAGAGCCCGCGCCCCCAGGGAAAAGGGGTGGTAGGACCTGACTATAGAATGGCTTGTTTCGCAAGGCGCCTTTACTATAGGCAGCCCGCTACACCCACGGGGCGGGAATGGCTTTGTACTTTGCCTTACACTACACCCGGCACCGCGGCTTTTTTGTAACGCACTATAGGGCGCTATAGGTGAGCCCCCACGGAGCACTATAGGCTATAGGCCTACCGTTTATAAGCGGTGGAATGGCACCGCCACGTGGGAGCCTTACAGTAGCAACGCCTACCTATTTCTAGTAAGCGTCAGGCTGCGTCAGGGAACCCCGCTGTAACGCACTATAGGGTACGCCCCCACTGACGGGGCTTGCAGTAAGGCTCCCACGGTGCGGTCACCGGGATGGGTTATAAGCGGTGGAATGAATTGTTGTATGCCTATAGCTATAGGGTAAGCCGCTCCCACGGTGCGGGTAGGCACCTTTTGTCTTAGTGGGTCACCAGGTAGGGTAGGCACCTTTTGTGTTAGCTATAGGTACTGTAAAGTGCTCTTACCGCCACGTGGGTCTGATAAGCTTACAGTAAGGAATTTGCACCTATAGAAGCCACCGCCCCGTGGGAGTCAGGCAAAGACTTTACAAACAAAAGGGATTGCATGCCGCCGCCACGGAGGCTTACCTACACTATAGGCAGGCGGGCAGGCCTACCGTGGGAGCCCTTTACCCACGTGGCGGTAAGAGCACTTTACAGTACCTATAGTGGTAGCGGGTAGCCGGTGGCTCTACCACCACTATAGGAGTAGGTCTGGGCACTCCGCCCTTACAGTAGCCGGTAGCGGGTCCGGCGAGGTCAGGCTTTCTCTTTAGCGTGAAACCCGTTCCATACATTTGGAACATCTCTCTTCTCTCCATTTCATCTCACGTCCCAACTCCCTCTACCCTTCTATGTTCTCAAACTCCCCATCAACACTCTGTCAGATTGGAGTTGAGTGATCGTCCATCCTGGACTCGATCTTCCTCCTCCCTCGTTCCAAGTAGCCACACCACAATAATGATCGGAGTCTTGATCGTGAGCCGCTCTCGATCTGCTGCGGAATTGGCGCCATTGGCTCGTGTATCTGATCTGATCTAAGATCGACCATCAACAGAAGACGTCACTCTGCAGTCTGCGACAGCATATGTGAACTTCTCTTCCAGCTGTAGTTCAGATCGATAGGGCCCTTCCATCAGATCGACAACCTGAGAACCCAGACGAGAAGAATCTGGTCGTGCTCACCGCGGATCGTTCTTACTTCAACTCGAACAACCTTCGTCGATCGCTGCATTCTGTCTGCTGCCATCTGAAGCGCACCAGATCGGACACGTTCTGCATAACGACCTTCTCTGTCATCATAAGACAGGCTGAGAAGCATCGATGCATACCTCCTGCACGAGGTGTCCGTGTGCTGCTGTTCTTCACTTCTTCACATTAGAATAAATACAAGAAGTAATTCTTCTCTGGCAGTAAGCCCTTTAGTGTGGTGGTGTCGCCCAGGAGAAGTTTCTTGTATCAAGCAGGTGCTGTCCACTACAGCCATTGAGCAGATTGCTTCTGCAGTAATTCATTCCAAGCAACAAGTGTCGAGTACCGCTACTATAATGTTAGTGGGCTTCGATTCAATTGTCAGATTGATCCTCCTAGTCGTGCACTCTAATTAGCAAAGACAACTACGGCAATCCAATCCTGTTGTGATAGATGCTTAGTCATCGCGGAGGATACGTACAGAAGCTGGATGGCCCCGTGGCAATGGACACTCCTGGCGGCGATCGGCATCGTAGAATGGAATGAAGGTTCATCTTCCTCCTGTGGAACCACATGCCTAACATCCAATTCTTGGCAGGCAAGAATGGCCTCTTCCTCATCAAAGCGTCGAGCGAGGAAGAGATGAAGTTCGCGACCAGGAGCTACTTAGTGCGCAGGTTGTGAACCGTTGGCAGCCAGGAATGGATTGGAAACGTGCCATCCACTGTGCCGGTGTGGCTGCGACTAATGGACCTCCATCCCGGATTGTGGAGAGAGTTGGAAGGGCGGTGGCTCACTTACTATAGGCTAGACGCTATGGATGAGGTCACTAAGAATCAGTCAAGGCTCGCCCAGAATCTGCATTGAACCGGTTTCAGAGAGGAACTCTTCAAGGAAGTGAAATTGGAAGTGAAAGAAGAAAGTGTGGTTATTCCAGTGGTCTACGAAGTCTCCGTTTTTGCGAATCTTGTGGCTCTACATATCACAAGAATGGCGCATGCTTAGAGCCGGGAGCCAGCAAGGAGAAGAACAAGAAAAATGAATGGCAGAAAGACTAAGAAGGCGTGGCGTAGGAAAGATACGGTGGCGCCTTCTTCTTCTAACCAAGAAGAGGTGCAGCAGAGCATGGAAGAAGACCCACAGGCAGAACTCGATGAACCAATAAATGAGTTGGGAAAGGGCCATGACGAGCAGGAGCGGATTGACAGGGATGCGCTCTTATCTTCCAAGGCAGCTGATCACGATATGTGCTCGTCATCATTTCTGCATAATGGGGATGAGGACCGAACCAGCTTTCAGACGATGGATGCTCCCCCCCGGGTTTCAATTCACAGCTAAGAGCTGAGGAGCCTCAGGACGAGCGGTCGATCGCTATGATGGAGCCTCCTACTCCGATTAGCACACCGGAGGGGCGGTAGCAAAGCTGACATCTCCTTCCTCCCTTGAGGAAGTGGCAGTCGAAGGAACCTTTTCTCTGAGAAGAAAGAGGTGCGTCCTGCTATGCCGACACCAGGAGATGAATTACAGCAGGGCGAGGGGCCTCCCTTGGGCTCCAAACGAACCCGGCACCGCAAGCCTAAAATCGGGAAGAGCGGTGGTGACAACCCCTTGAAGGCAGTTCCAGACAATAAAGGGAGCTGATAGAGCTCAATGAGCAAGAACATAGTCAGGAGCAGGAACCGTGGTGAGGATGACGGCATCCTTGGCCAGCCAAGGTTCTCAATGATAGTTCTTGCACTGAATACGTCAGGCCTTGGGCGTGCCTGGGCCAGACAAGAGTTGAGATCCTTGCTCATGAAGGAAAGGGTAGAGATAGCGTTCTTGCTCGAGAGCAAGTTGACGTTGGAGGTGGCGCACAAGACATTTCGCGGATTTCCACCGCTAAAAGATGGACGGGGAAGATCATGCGCCGGTGGCAAGAGTCTGATGCCTCTGGAGGTGTGCAAGTGCTGAATGTGGTCAGCTCGTCAGCTCAACATCTGACTATCTTGGTTCAGTTGTGCACAGGCCCAATCCTTCTCACGGGCTTCTATGGCTGGACACAATAAGTCCTTAGACGAGCGCTGTGGCAAGAGATGCGGCACCATCGAGCGGATCTGCCGTGGCGGGTGACTGGAATGCTACTCGGTCACCCTCTCCACGTTTTGGTGGAACTGGATAGCTGCTCATTCATCATTCAATGAATGAAGAAAGACTTGCGCCCTGATGGAACTGCAAGATCTTGGCTCCTCATTCACTTGGTCTAACAAAGAAGCGGGCGCCAACTATGTCGCTTGTAGGTTAGATCGAGGCCAACCTTCTTTGGACACAAACCTTCCCGCAGGCATGGATTCGGACCACTCCACGCACTCTTTCTGACCCCCGGTCTCCTGATGAATGATGGCAGTGACATTGGGATCCGAACTTTTCTTCTCCATGTGGACGAAGCACCCTGACTGCTTCACTCTAGTGCTGCTCGCATGGAAGACCAGAATTCGGGGATGTGTGATCTTTCACGAAAGCTCAAGGCCAAGAAAGAATTGAATTCCAATCTTCTTGGCATCATAGAAGAAGGGTGCAGGCATGCCAGCTAGAGCTGCAACAACTACAGGATCGAATTTCTCATGGTTGCTCTATCTTAGTAGATAAAGAAGTGATGGTAAGACCTTCGTGAACTCCGTGAGATGGAGGAACTCTTCTGGTTCATGAGTAGATGTAGATGGCGAATGGAAGGGGACCGCTCGCTACTACCATTCGCTTTTCAAGCGGAATGTGGGGCACATCCCCATGTTGATCAAGGATAATGGGGAGGAGTGCAGGGGCACGGCAGCGGTCTTCAAGGTGGGGGAAGTCTTTTTTCGAGAAGCTGTTCACTAAGGAGGTAACCAACTACCTTTCTGGGCGTCAACGACAGGCGGGTGACGAGAGAAGAGAACATTATGCTGGTGGCGCCAGTGACAGATGTGGAAGTCAAGCATGCAGTCTTTGGTTTGGATGAGGAGCCAGGCCCAGATGGTTTCTCAGGCACATTCTGACTAACCTATTGGGATAGAATCCATAAGGACGGGCAGTGCAGAAATTTCTTCATTGTGGTAAGATGCTCAAACCACCTGTCTTTCTTCCTAAGAAAGCAGGCGCCCGAAGGATAGGCGAGTCCCTTTTCTATATCAAATCATTGATACCATAAGAACCATCAGGGTGGAGAGGATGAGACTTCTCTGGCAAGGGTGATCTCGCCAGCGGGCCGGGCAGAAAGATCCACGAAAGCATGATCATTGCTCACCAGATGGTGGATTCCATGAGTCAGAGCCGGAAGCCTTCGGTGATGTTCAAAACGGATCTAGCAAAAGCCTATGACCGCGTGGAGTGGGACGGGGGCTGGGGGCCGATCCCCGTTGATGTTGATGATGGGCTTTGCGGAGCACTGGATACAGCTCATCATGGAGTGTGTCGGCCACCTTGCTTATTAATGGTCGTGCTGGAGATCTGTTTATTAGCTCGAGAGGGCCCTATCTCTTCCTCATAGTCTATTCTACTAGTAAGAATAGTAGGGAGCCTACCCTTAAGGGGCGCGCAGATTACGTTGGAGCGAGGAGAGAGGAGATATTGACCCGGGGAATGAGATGGAGTCACAATGCAGACGACGCACTACAGTGTGTTGTGGTCATCCTTCATAGATGATGGGACACCTTGCATTTTGGAGGAGTTTGAGAGGGGACTGAAAGTGAGTAAAGATCCTGATTATATGGTTCCCATTTGCATTAAGTCATCAACGGTGTGGTCACATACGATCTCTTTGTGATTGGAGTGCCCCTGACCTTGGAGTACCCTTCGGGGAAAGAAGCTCTCATTGTCATGCGATGGAAGTTTCAGGACTGGGAGGTTCTATGGCTGGTAGGAATTTATAGTATGAAAGATTGGCTTCAATTCCTATTGAATGGATGTCCCACAATCACCTAGAATCTTAAAAAAAGAGTCAACTTCTTATGGCATGGACGCACCGGAGGCAAAGGAGTCCACCTTCTCCTTTGGGAAAGGGTGTGTAAACCAAGAAAGGAAGGCGGCTTGGGGCTTCGTCGGCTAGAGGAAATTCCTATCCACGTGGAAATTTGCAGAGCCCCCGTGGTGTCAACTTATGCAAGCCAAATACATGTCAGTAAATGCTCTCAGGTATCCTTGGAAACCCGGGGTTGGAGGCTCCAAGGTCTCTGAGTTTGAGAAGGGGGGTGACTTGCCAGAACCGTTCTGCTTTGATCCATGGGCAGAGTTGGCAACATACATCTCGTCAGGCATTGATAAACATCAATATCTGGCCTTAAGGAAAGTGAGCCTGCGGCACATTGCTGATCTCTCATTGTCTATATTCAGTCCTTCATGAGAGCAGCGCCGTCACTACGAGGCATGGAGTAGCCACAGGGGAGTTGGAATGGATCCGTTTGGGTGGACCACTGGTGAAACTTTCAGTACAAGAAGGGCCTGGGACATTGTCTGAGTTCATGGGCTTGGGAAAGGAGGTGTCAGGATCATATCCCAAGAGCTGCGCTCACCCTTCGTTTTCCCATAGACGACAAACCCTTGGAAAGGCTTGAGTCAATGGGAATTGGCTCGGGAGGTCCCTGTATTCTGTGTAATGTAGAACCCATTCTATTTTCTTTTTGCCAGGTAACGTCACAGGTATGGCGTGACCAAACCTTTTGGGACGAGGTGGACCCCTGGAGCGACTGTGCTGCAGTCCCAGGTGGGGAAGCTATGGTAAACATAGCAAAAAGAAAGGCATGGTTGGTGGCCTTTCAGGTAGTGGTACGGGCAGGGATGCTAGGAATCGAGTCAGATTCGGAGGAGCCAGCAGAACCCACGTGGCGGTAACTGTGGAGAGAGCACCGAATAGGCTCTTTCTTATATCCTTCTCAGATGTTGACCCCAATGTTCATCTGGGTTTGGAGGATGAAGATCTCAATTAGGAAAGACCTATGGTGGAGGGTCGGATACGATGTGCGAGATCATTGTGGTCAGCATATAACTAATTGCAGGGTGGAAGGTGAATTCTTGCTCTGGATATATTCCGGAGTGGAAGTGGTGGGCTGAAATGATGAAGGAAGTGCAGCGACCTTATGCAATCTGATGAGCATCGTCACGCTTAGACATTGTGAAAGCGGTGGACAGAGCGGGAAGAGAGGTTGAAACCTCATGGAGACCATGCATTCCATAGTGGAATAGCCTACAAGAGGTGCAAATCAGATGGGTTCTAAGAGTGGCTAACCGGCTTTTCTTTGAATGTGAAGGCCTCAATAACTTGTGATACTCGAACTTGCTATGACAGGGCAAGAAGGTGTGGCTGTCATCTTCAGTGAAGAGCTCGCTGCTTTCTGATTGAGAACAGAAAGCACTTCAAGGAGTCTGAAGATTGATTACCATGATGCGCTTTTAGAGTCTCGCTTTTTGTACTGGAACTTGTTCTATTCTGTGTTGACTGTGTTACGGATGTTCTACAGGCCAGGGGAAGTAGGAGACGTCAGTTAGTAGTAGTAGTGCGGCCCAACTACAGAATGTAACAATCTTCTCCTTCCACATAAGGAGTGGAGAACAGAGGCAGTGAAGAACTACAGAGGACATGGCGGCGGGAGGTGAGCGCGACTGGGAGTGTACAAGGAGTATGGCTGCATGCATCAGCCCTTTTCTATGTGTTGGTGTTGGTTGCGTGTGGATGAACTGCTTTCTTGGTGTTCTGGTGTACCATGTGGAAGGCGCTTCATTGAGCAAGGCTGGGATCCATCCTGGCTTCAGATAGATGCCATATTCAGGTCTCACAGAATACTGAATTCTCTGCACATCTGTAAATACACGGGTGCTGCAGGTTTTTTGTTGTGTAAATGTTACGCATATGAGATATGTACAGCCTTATAGAAATCGGTGCTTATAAACGATTATATACGCGTGGATGGGAACTCACACTGTAGCCTCGTAAACAGATTCAAGGCGTGTGAGCTCCCAGTCTCGCATTTTGTTGGTTTAAGGGCCTTCTAATTCTTTGTATATTCTTGTAATCTGGTAGCCTCAAAAAAAATCCAATCCAGTTCGACCGAACCAACTCCAGGGAGGGCGTCGGCAGATCTCGACGTGCATGAACCGATCCGCCTGCAATCTGTTCGACCGAATTCTCTTTTCGTTTTCTTTGTCATTCTAGTATTTATAGTGTCTTGTAAAGGCTGATGTGATATGTGCTAGTCAAAATAGCATAGCTACGCTAACTAATATGGGAAAAGAAATAGCATTGCATACATAGCATTGCATAGGGGAAAAAGGCATTGCCTTTGAAGTCCGGGGGAAATGCAATGGATAGCATAGCTAGGCGTGAGTTGAGCGTAGCGAAATTGACTACAGTCTGAACTATAGTGTTATTTTGGAGTTTGGTTGAGCGAAGCGAAATTGACGTAGGCCTGAACGCAGTGAAGCGGCACTACTATAGGCGCTGAGCATAGCGAAGTGGCGGAGAGCTGAGCATAGCGAAGTGGCGGGCCCCTTCTTTTGAAAATGAAAGCACTAAACGCACCTATATCAGATGTAGCAAGACTACGTCATCCCCTGACACTGGCTATGCACTACGCGAAATGCGCGATTCAGACTTCCCCTTAGGGGGCTCCCTCTCCTCTTTCCCCCGGCCTACCTTGACACGTCATGGCGGGGGAAGGTAGTCACCGAAGCCTCGGACCCTACCTAAAGGAATAGCCAGCCTCCGGTTTGCTTGTGTCTTATGTTAGACTCATTAGTCAGGGCAGTCTGGTCCATGTTCTATTTGGGCTTCTGTTATATTGTATAAGGGCAGACTGGTCTTCGTCTTGTAACTGGATGGGCCCCGCTACAGTAAGGTTAATGAATCATTCACGCTGTTCTGCGTAAACCGAATGGTTACTGCATGAATCATCAGGAACCTATGGAACCGAACCCGATGAAGGAAAGAAGGACCAAGGCCCTAGCAAAGCCCACTATCACAAAGTCCATGTGTGACCCTGTAATCCTTCCCTCTAGAGCACCATCCTCCCAAGTATGTGTGGTTCGTGTTAGGGCTCCTCGAGCAGATCATAGCACAGCAACTGAGCAATTGGCGGTCCCCTCCGCCGGGTCCTCCTTCCTCACGAGTTCCCTCGTGGAGATAGGGACCCCATGAGCCTAGTTCCTCCGGTGACCGTGCCTAGAGCCCGAAGTCCAGTTAGGGCACTCAATCCAAGCCAAGCGTCAAGCCCCTTACCATCATGAGTTGCCTCATGAGTTTGAACCTCCAGTCTGAGGGTTGCCTCATGAGTCCACACCTACTCCTCTATCACCTCTTCCCCCTTCCCCTCAAGTTAGTGAGCCCTTCTGGTAGGGCAACCAGAAGACCAGCGTGACACCCTTCCTCCCAGACCAGAAGAGGAAGTAGTCAGAATCCCTAGGGCCCCTAGAGCTCCCATGCCGCCGCCTGCTACAGTAAGGGACAAAGGGAAGGAACCCATTCGATAATATGACAAGGAGCCCCATTGTCTAGAACCCAAGTTCATATGTCTATCACTGTTATTAGATATAGCTCATCAAAACCCGACATACTCAAGTCAAGATCCCCCAGGATACCTCTCCGGAAGCCCTAGCAACCTTGGTGTCCCCGATCCTCACTCAGACTCCACTCACATTTGATGATGAGTATCTACCTAGGCCAATTGTTATAGAACCCCATGATCAAGCTCTATACATAGGCCTCAAGATCAATGGAAGACCCATTTCCCGATCTTTGGTTGATGGGGGCGGGGGACTCATTCTCATTCCCCCCTTTTTGTGTTAGCGGTAGCCCTCCTGATAGGTCTCACCCCAGAACGCCTAGTAATGCCCTAGCAAGGTTCAGATTGTAGGATATGATGGGTTAACTTCCCCCACCGAAGGAACCGTTGTCTTGAACGAGAGGTCCAATCCTCCACCAAGCTGAGTTCCATGTCATGGACCTTTCGACCTCTGACAACCTACTCCATGGTAGGCCATGGATTCATGATCAGATCTTAAGGCCCTCAACCTACCTTTTGTGTTAGTGGGCCTTAGTCTATCAAGATACCATGGCACGGTCGAAGCATAGTTGTCTATGGGGAAGACTCCGCCATTCACCTCACAGGGGCAATGGGACCAAGTTCTGACCTCCCATTTTCAGTAACCCCCATCCCATCCAATCCTAGTGACATCCCCACTACAGTAAGCTCAGGATCCAGCCAGGTTGCTATCATAGACATGTCTTCGAGACCCAAGGCGAAGAATGGCTAGGAGAGAGGAGACTCACCTTTCTTCTCTTCTCCCGAGTACCCAACTCGTGTACTCGCTTCGGGAAGGCTTGGAGGATGTTGTTATCTATGGGGTACATGCCATTCAGAGGCCTAGGGAAAGAGTCCCAGGGCCGAGCCATGCCCTCCAAGCCTTCCCATCATTGGGGCACCACAGGATTAGGATATTGTCCTTGACGCGGAGCCCCAGCATGACCTTCCAACTTGGGTAAAGGGGCACACTCTCCATGAACCATCTCCACAACCGCTCCGTGGGGTCTTAGATGATGTTGAGTTTGATGAGCTTGGCCTAGAGCACATCTTTTCCAGTCGTTGCTCAGTGGTAGGTGGTAGGGCCAGGTAGGGGCAAACCTTCACCTTCTCTAACTTGATATGGACCTGTCTGCTTCGAGGCACCGCAGGGCGTGGCCAGGTGCGCTCTCTCAATCTTCATCAAGGATATTGCCTGAATGCAAACTCCATGCATTTTGATGCGAATGCATCATCCTCTGTACATATCACAACAGCATATCATCCATGTCCCTTGTCCATCCCCGATCTCATCTTGCATTCCCCTCCCCTATTTATTATATTAATAGTAGTTGGTGGGCAAGGATTTCTATCTTGTGATAGTTCATGTGAGACACATTCAAAGGAATATCCACCTACTACTGAGCCCTCCACAAAGAATGATAAGGAGTGCAAGGAAACCCATGGACGATGATGATTTTGTCTACGGGTCTGATCATGACAATGATGACCTAGCTTTTACCGAGTTTGGTAGAGCCATGGAACGTCAAGATAACCCTTCCTCCATGGTCGGAGGAGAGTTCATAGAAGTCAACCGTCAGTCGGAGGAAAACCCCACCATGCACCATGGAGGTCAAGATAGCAAGATAGGGTCTAACTGAACCCGCTCACCGAGTTCTTGCAAAAGAAGAAGCAAGCTAGCTTTTTTGAGCCTTCGTCCCGAGGTGATAGAAGATCGCCTCATCGGCGACATTCCGATCAAAGCAGTTAGACAACTAACTGGCTCAGGAAGATCAATCCCCACGTGGCGGCCTATAGTCAAAAGTCAAAGAGAGTCTCGAAGAGATGCTTAGGGCAGGGTTCATCAGGACAATAGCCTCTGATAGTTGGTTGTCCAACCTTTTGTGCGTCTGGGCTTACCGTGTTAGTGGGGGGTTGTCAAGAAATCCAACGGATTTCAATAGAGTCTGCATTAGGAATTTGAACAAAGCAACTCCGTCGGATGACTTTCCCTTGCCAAAGATCGACATTGAAGTTGATAGTACGGCAGGACATTCAATGTTCTCCTTCATGGATGGCTACTCTGGATACAACCAGAGAAAATGGAATCCCAAGGACCAACACAAGACAGCATGAACGAGGCCTTGGGGCACGTTATACAGTAATGCCCTTTGGACTCCAGAATGCTGGGGCCACATACCAAAGAGCCATGATGACGATCTTGAATGAGAAGATTCATTTACTTGTGGAAGCTTACTGGATGACATTCAGGTGAAAGATAGGGCACTGAGAGTCATTAACGTTAAGTCCCAAGGACCGTCAATATAACTTGCAATTTCATCCCCTTCAGTGGAGGCCTCGAGTCGGGGAAGTAGCTAGGATTCATGGTCTGTCAGCGCCTCTTCGAGCCATAATGGCCCTCGAACGTGTCTCAGCTTAGGAGTCTACAAGGTCGCCTACAAGCCATTATCAGGTTCATTTCAAACCTAGCCACTCGGTGCCGCCTGCCGCCTCCTCCTCAAGGAGGGAGGCCGAATGTCCAAAATCCTTCGATAGGCAAAAGGAAGACCTTTTGAGTCCTCCTATCACCCCCCATTCCGGGCCGCCCATTGTTACTTGTCGGTCCACGAGCAAGCCCTAGGTGCCCAGTTTCGATGGGAAAACCGACCATATACTATATCTCGAAGACAAGGTGTAGGTACGAGCAAAAATACAACCGGTTAGAGAAAACATGTGACGCATGTTTGTGGGCAATTTAGTAGCGCCACTACATGCTCTCATGCGAAATCCGAGTTGTGTGACGCCCGATCAAGCACCTCTTTGAAAAACCTATCCTTTCAGGACGCCCACGGTGCGGTAAATGGCAAGTGCTCCTCATGGAATATGATCTCAAGTTTCCGTCCGGTCAAGCCGTAGCTGATCATCTAGCCAACCTTCCTCTAGATGATCGGGTCCCAGTGTCGGATGCCTTTCCCGATTTTGATGGCAGATGAAAACACCTGGAATAGGCATGTCCTTGACGGGGCCGTTAAGTATGGAAAATTTCGACGGTTCTAGAACCAGAACTGGGGCAGCTGGGGCAGGTGTAGGGGCCCCTCATGGTAGCGAAATCCCTCTGTCCTTTAGACTAGACTTCGAGTCTTCCAACAATGCAGCCGAGTATGAAGCCCTCATACAAGGTCTGAAGATTCTCCTAAGTGACGGCGGGGTAGAAGTCTTTGGAGATTCCCTTCTCGTTATAAACCAAGTCACCGATGAATGGCAGGTAAAGCATTCCCAACTCATCCTATACCATCAGGTCGTCCAAGGTCTAGTCCAACAATTCGAAGATTGCTCCTTCACGCATATAGGTAGAGAAGACAACCTTCAAAAAGCGGATAGCCTGTCTTCTCTAGCCTCGTCGCTCGTGTTAGGACCGAAGTTCGTCACCCGTTCGTAAGATAACCTCACCAGCTTACGAACTGGACCCATTAGAGAATACCATGTGTCAAGCCGAACCTGCAGATGAAAAACCTTGGTTTTATGACTCTTGAAAAAGGTTCATTTTATGCCACTGACAGGGCCATTAGGAAGCAGTCGACCCGCTACTGTAAGCGCCCCGTGGGAGCTTACACCCACGGGGCGCACTATAGGCAGTAGCAGTTACGTCATGTAACACGACCTTTCCACCTGTAAGTAGCAGTTACTCCGCTCCCACTAACATTTTGTAGCGGGAGGCACCCGCCGTCAGACACCTTCAGTGTGGCGTGGGTCACCGCGTCAGGTAGGGTAGGCACCGCCACGTGGGAGTGAAAGGTAAGTGGAGCCTTGCGAAACAAGCCAAGCACTATAGGCTCCCACGGGGGTAGCGTCTTAGTTGGACGCAACCAACCGCAGAGTGGTCCGCTACACCACCACCTGACGTAGTGCGCGTGTTATTTGAAGGGCTTTGCTTATAGTGGTTGGTTGCTTACTGGGTAGGCCTGCAACTAAGGCAGTAAGCCCCACGGAGCGTCCTTACTATAGGCGGTGTTGCGAAACAAGTCATTCCACCGCTAGCAACCCACGCTACTGACCTATAGTGCCGCTACCGCCCCGTGGGAGCCTCTATAAGTCAATCCCACGGGGGCTTACTGTAAGGACTTAAAGGACGCAACCAACCTTGTTGCAGTTAAGCTAACACTGCCAGGACTATAGGCAGGCCGGAAGTGGGAGCTTACAGTAAGGGAAATGTAAAGTGCGTACCTTCAGTTGGCGTGGGGGCCCGGCCGTGCCGTCGCTTGTTGGGTGCCATTCCCTTTTTTAGTAAGGGTAGGCACGAATTACTAAGGGTGCCCGCTACAAAATGTTAGTGGGTGTAAGGCTGCCTATGCCTATAGTGTCAGTGCGCTACTCTAACGCTTCACTTCGTTCAGGCCTGCTTTTTCAGCGTAGTGGGCCTACTGTGAACCTATCCCGTTTAAGGCAACCTCCTACTGCTACTGTGAACCTATCCCGTTTAAGGAGAAGCATGAAACCTCCTACCCTTACCCAACTGTTCTCCAAATTTGCACTACCCCCGAGGGTTCTATTAGGGGTATGTATTTACTATAGGTCTGCTACCCGGCTCCCAGCCTATAGTGTTAGTGGGGCGGCTGCTACACCTTGTTATCAGGTTCGCTGCCTCAAAGATGACCTTCTTTCTCCAGTGCCATGCCAGCCAACTAGCTACGCCAAAGGTAATATGGCCTCTATTTGACCTAGCTTTTCTTTGAGCCGGCTACCTATAGGCGGCGTGTCAGGCGTAGGCCGTTCCAAAAAAAGAAGGAACTCACCTGGCAGTGTGGCGTGGGCTGACCTGACCAGATGCATCCAAACCCTGGAAAAAGCACCTCCCCAAAACATGGACCCGGGAAGAAAAGCAAGGTGAACATAGGGAGACCCAAAAGAGAATCCAATTACTTCCCTAGGTCTAGCAACTCCCACAAATGTAGACCCTGACCTCTTCTTTGGCCTTTCAAGAAGTTCTTGATACATGCTGCATGAGCCAAAGCACTGCTAGTAGTTGCTTGGCGAACGAACAAAGCGACTACGTCAAATGCGAGCAGACAGTCAGGGCGCCCACAAATCCCCAGGCACAACTGAACCTTGGGTGGATGTTGGCAGAGGCGGACTATAGCAACCTTAATGCGAAGCTTCATTGGGGCGTGGGTGTTCTACCTTTGGGGTCTGAGGCTTGATGGTGGGAGCATACAAGCTTCCTACTCTGGGCGCCCTAATGATCTCAACGAACCATGCGCTTAATGTTAGTGGCCCATAGCGTTGGGTGGGAAAAAGCACGAGCACTTTAGTGGTAGTGGTGGTTGAGGGAAAACAACAACAATGTTCAGCCCCCAAAAGCACCAGTTCGGCCTGGTGGCCGGAAAACAACAACAATGTTCAGCTTCACTTCCCTAGGTCTAGCACTCCACCTAAAAAGATAGACCCGGGAAGAAAAGATTCAAACCAACTCCTATCTCACCCTTCCACAACTCGTATGTAACCTTGCGCAAAGCACGTCACCAAAAGACGGATCAAACTTCCCCAACTCGTCAGTAACCAGGCGCAAAGTCCGAAAAGAAGAAAGCTTAACCACGCTTAACTTAACCACATTTGATCTTTCTTGATCAAAAAAGCAAGGCTCCGGAGACCCTGTCAGGGCCTCACTCGGGCATTCTGGCATTCGCCTTCGTGACGAAACTTGTTGCTACATGCTGACTGATGCATGACGCAAGCACTGCTAGTAGTTGCTTTGCGAGTCATAACGTCACGACCGGCCTACAAATCCAACTTAGCCCAGGCACTACTGAACTGCTCGACAGATGAGTGTGCGAGAATAGGAAGTAGTAGTGCGAGCTTTTATGTATTGCTCGGTACGGGCTTCAAATAAGACAGTGCATGAGTCCTGCTTTCATGGTGTGAGCGCGTCGTCCTCATTGGTCTTGCGTGGAAGTTTTGCCTTTGTTGGCGGAGGCCTTCAAGCATCGCTGAATTGGGCTGTTGCGTGGGTCTTGTGCCTTTGTGGTCGGCTGCTTTCTTTTCTTTGATGGTGGGAGCATCAAGCATCCTACTCAGGGTGCAGCGCACTAATGAAGCTTTTCTCAACGAACCATGCTTAGTCAGTCCAAGTATAGACCCTCAGAGACATGCTGAAAGTATAGACCCGAAAGTCACGACATTGAAGCTGTCATTCTGACCATTCATGGTCCTTGGTGACGCGTGGGTCCCTTTGTTGTAGGCTGCTTTCTGACTACCACCTTCAAGCGGCTTCTTCATTGGCATTGGTGTAGCGTGGGCTCTCGCTCCGCTTCACGCTTCGCTCGTTTTGTTGTCGGCGGAGGCCTCGCTTCAAGCGTAGTCTAGCTCTTGCGTGCCCGCTCAGTTCTGATGAAGAACTTACCATTCTAGCAGTAGCAGCAATCGAGCACTACTATCAGGTCAGGAAAGGGTCAGGAAAGGGTCAGGAAGCCCGCTACTGTAAGCGCGGTAAGGAATTGCAGCGTCTTTCGCTGCTCAGTCATTTCTTTCAGTATCAACACTGGCAACCCATGCTATAACTGCTTATAGTAGTAGGGGTCCCCATTGCACATGAAAGGTAGCCTGATAGGGTACCCCAACTCGTATTACATCCAGCCTCCTATAGAATAGGCTAGCGGCTGAACTAGGCATCTAAGACTATGAACGACAGACAACCTTGTTCATGGCCTCAAATCCAACGCCCGCCCAATACCAAGTGAGAGGTGAATCAATCTACCTGCTATACCTGGCGAGCTATCTTGCTTTAATGAGAGAAAGAGAGCTCTGGTACGGGCGGGCCAAGAAAGACCTCCTGAAGCTACTGGTGGTTTGATGTTTTTCTTGATCAGCCTCGTCAAGCCTTCAGTAGTAGTTCAGATGAAGAGTTTCTTTTGCAGTTTGAAGAGAAAGAAGATGCCTAGTCTTCTTTCACCTGATAGTGATCCAAGTCATTCATCTCGATATAAGCCAGAAGTATTGACAAGAAATGAGACATACATTGGCAGAAGATGACTATCAGGTCTCAAATAAGGGTAAGAGTTTCTTCTTTCGCTCCTTGATCTTCGGGAACTCTATCGATGAGAGTTCTTTCATGGATCCGAAAGAGATGGGTCCTACCAATAACAACTATTCAGTCTATCATGCCAGAATCTCACTGGGGTTCGGTTCGCGGTGGTTGAGGAACAGGATCGGAGAAAAGAGGGATTCATTCTACATAGTGTTGTCAGATAGATAATGAAAGATTAGCGAAAGACTTGAATTGTTATCTCATGTCTGCTTTTCGTGAAAAAAGACCAATTTCAGTGGACCTCTTCAAACAAGGAGCTGAGGCAACTATTCAATCAATCCAATGAGATTGAGCATGCATCCATCTCTGATCGAGAAAGAAGTGGTTCTTTGCATCGCATCCACTAATAGTGGTGTAGTGGTGTGCTCTATTTCATATGTGGCAATTCCACCAAGATCTGTTAGTTGGGGGAAATCTCCTTTAGGTCGAGAGAGTGCTCCGTGGGCTCTTTAGTAGTGCTTATCTTACTACCTTTTGTGCGTCTGGGCTGACTTATAGTAGTAGTAGTCTTTGGTTAGACAAGATGTGGTTGCAAGGATCGGTTTTTTAGCAAGGAATGTCTCGTCAACGCTCACTATAGGTTCTTCCACGGCCTTCCTTCGTTCAAGTAACGGATTGACGCCAAAGGATCTTCTTCTCAATCCAGAGAAAGTTAACCATTAGTAATGAGGATTCGGAATATCACACATTTCTCAATCAAGATTCAGCAACGAATGAGATAGATTGGCGGAACGAAGAGAGATAGAAGAAGATCGATTCCCGACCTTCTGGATTCCCGGCTAGTCACGTAAGGTGAAAAGCAGATTCATAATCATGAATTGACAATGACCTGCCGCTCTGTAGCTTCACCAGGCTAAAGCGCTTCACTTCCCTCAGGAGTCTGGTGCTCAGACGGCGAGACTGAAGAGAGCTCTATCTTTCTTCTCCTCTCTTTACCGTGAAGAGCAATCTTTCACACCTCCTTACCCCATCAGGGGATGCTTCCCCTGCCTCCCGAGTGCAGCGGTCGAGTCCCTCACCAAGGAAGCAAGTGAAGATGAAACTCGTACAGCTCTCTTTAGTATGCCTCCATTCAAAGCGCCTGGCTTGGAGGGAT
This sequence comes from Brasenia schreberi, assembly GCA_036023115.1. Lineage (NCBI taxonomy): Eukaryota > Viridiplantae > Streptophyta > Magnoliopsida > Nymphaeales > Cabombaceae > Brasenia > Brasenia schreberi. The sequence continues at coordinate 160,562 of JAYKKT010000019.1, read as the reverse complement.
ACTAAAGAGAGCTGGATTCTTTCAAACTAGCAGGGCCTTCGATTTGTTAACCAAAGCCTGGCCGGGAACGCACTCCACCCAGACCAAAGCACTTATCACGCTTGTGCCTAAGCCCTCATCCATCTCCGAATGATGACCCCCGGTTAGAAAGGTGCTTCCGGTGGCCTTCATTCTGATGATGAAAAGAAGAAGCAATCGATTCAAACCTCTCCTTCCCAGACTCATTGGAGAAAGTCAATCTTATAGCACTACTCCCACGGGGCGGTAGTGCCGGGGCGTCATATAACCGAGAATATTCTTCTTGTGGAAGAAGTAATGGATGAAATGAGGAAGTCTTTAAGTTGGGCAAAGCGGGCTGGATCATGATAAAGGTAGACCAGGCCTACGATCGCCTAAACAGGACATTTCTCTATTCTACTCTCGTAGAGGCCTCCCACATCACTTATCAAGGTGATAGTGCTAACGGGAAGCAAGCAGTGCAAGCTTGGTGTGGAATGGTCGTGTTACGAGCTGTTTCAGCCCATCCGGAGGAGTTAGGCAAGGGGACCCCTTGTCCCCGTACCTCTTTGTCCTTTGCATGGAGCCCACGGGATCCGCCGTTAGCGATGGTGAATGTAAACCTATCAAGATGGGTCGGGCCACTCTCTCTCACCTCTTCTTCGCGGACGACCTAGTGCTCTTTGCCGAAGCCTCAGTTGAGCAAGTCCAGAAGGGGCACATGTAAGCTCTTCTTCTTCACGGGGAGAAGTGTGGAAAAAAGGTCCTTCTCTGTCTCCGTGCCTAGGAGTATGGCACTTCAAATACAAGCGGCATGGGGGACACACCAATGACCTTGGTCATTATTTAGGGGCCCCAATACCTTGTCGAGCTCTTCTGGAAGAAGAAAGTCAGCAACTGGAAAGCAAAGACACTGTCATTGGCAGGACGCATTACATTAGTGAAGGCAGCAGGAATGTCTATTCCAACTTATGCTTATGCACCTAGCGTAATTCCCAAAAGCATATGTGGACGTATAGAAGTGCCGTGATTGAATCTGGGGCTCCATCAAAGGCTTTCTCAATTGGAACAAAGCCTGCTTGCCCAAGAAGGCCGGTGGACTGGGCATCAGAAGCATCCACGAGTTCAACGAAGCCAGAATTGCTCAAAAGGTTGGCGACTTTCATAGCACAGCCTCTCCGGAAGGCAGCAGGCGTTGGGAGTTCGTCAAAGGACACACAGGGCCCACGGGGCGGCTGACGCTGCTCAGCCTGTTCTATTGGATGGTGCCGTATTGCTGATCTACTGCCTTACGACATCCCCTTGGTAGCGAAAGCCTGGACGGTGAATCTCCTCACCCTTGGTGATGGCTGCTGGAACACCCAAGAGTTATCGGAATTCTGACCACTTGCTTATAGAGGTGACGGCCATAACTAGGTGCCCCAAGAACTGAGTTAGGTTCGGACACCAGGTATTGGATCTGAAGATGGGAAATTCTCTGTGGCGTCAGCACTTAATCATCCAGGATCAAATTGAGAATGAGGATTGTGGCAGTTAATATGGCCCTTCCAAGATCAGTGAATTTCAGTGGTTAGTCGGGCATAACTGAATGATAACCAAGATGGAACGAGAGAGAGGAGGAATCTCAACCTGCAACCTATGTCCATTATGCGAGAGTGAAAGGGCTCCACGTAGTGCGCGACTCTATCTGGGTCCAGCCCTGATAAGGCGATATATCCTTAAAACAGAAGATCTCGACCTCTTTTTCAGGCAGCCACTGAAGACATGGCTCACTCAAAACCGCCCCGTGGGTGGTCAGTTGTTCTTTAGTAAGGTAGGCATGGAATGGGCAGTGAAGTTCGGCTACTTATGTTGGCTGGCATTGGAGAAAGGTCATTTTGGAGCCTCACACTGTGTTAAATGCAGCCAAGGCGAGTCTCGTTGCGGTTCTTTTGTAGCTAACACTGCCAGGGGAAGGTCAATGGCACCCCCATTGTACAGGAGCAATCGCTTATCAGCTGGGTTGTGCCTCCTGGTGCTAAAGACGGATGGAGCAGCAGGCGGCAGAGAATTGCGGAATGCATCTGCAGGTGGGGTCGACGACCAAGGGCTCTTGCTGCTTGCTTCTCTATGAAGCTCGCTCGGTCTATGCAGTGCCCATGTAGCGGAGAGTCTCTCTCCAGGTCTGAGCCTGGGACAGAGGTTGGAGGAAAATCTAAGTGCAATGCAAGTTGATAATATGTCGGTGATGAATGTGCTAAACACAGTTGCAGCACATCCATCAAGGAATATGGAACTAGTTCGCAGGATTCAATGCCTCCTGTCCAAGGAATGGGAAGTTAGGTTCAAGCATGTCTATCGTGAGGCGCGATTTCATGGCAAAGCTCGCTTCATTTTTTTGGCAGCCTCCACCTGGACTCGCACCTCTGCTTCAGGATGATGCTAATGGCGCTACGCATCCTCGGATGATTGTAGCCTAACGGTTTCTGTACAGCTTCTGTCCCCTTTCACACACACACAAAGATCTACGAAGCTTTCTCGAGGTCCATTCTTCTTATGGAGAAGAATAAGAATTCCACGAATGGCCAGATGCTTTTTGAAGACCAAACGAAGCCGTAGAAGTCAAGGAGTGGTCTAAGATTCAGTTCGGAAACAATCCATACGAGTTGGATCACGAGGAAGAAGTGGGAAAGTATGCCATTCCGTAATTCGGATGAACAGGGTACAGTGGACAGAACTTCACCCTTTCTGCCTCCTGGGCAAGATTTCAACGCATCAAGAGGTGAGGTCAATCGGAGATTCTGGTGGCCAACGTGACCCAAAGCGAGATGCTTTCAATTTCAGGTTGTACACACGACGTGACGTATGCTTTTCCCTCACCCGTCCCCTCCAGATCTGAACCTCGTGTCTAAGGAGTTCAAAACTCTCTCGTGACCCCCCGATGAGTTCGATTCATCAAAGGATCGAAGTAGTGATGGATGCGAGCAGGATGTACAGGTTGAAGGGTTGACGCATAGAAGAAAAGAGTGAGAGTAGTTTGTTAAAGTGATGAGGCATTTTATTCAGTAATAAAGACGTGGAGGCCGATCTTGTGTTGAAGGCAGTTCCGTTTCCAATTATTGGAAGAATCCGTCTTTGAGTTAGACAAACCCAGGAATGTGGGGCTTTGGGGTTCCAGTTGTCAGAGCTGAGCGGACCGCCCCGTGGGGTTGTTTGAATATCTTGCAAGAAGGGTTGATCTATCTGCATCTGTAGACAGAGAATACATCAATGGCAAGCATCTAACTGAAATGTAGTAACCCCTTTATGATTAAAGATCCAGGCGGACCTCCTATCTGAAATTTCCTAAACTGAAGGTGGAGGGCAATCTCAGTCTAAGGAATAAGGTTGAGTTTGTGTCAATGCAAACAATTCACACTCAAGATGCGTAGCCAAAGCTTCGTGGCAACTAAAGACTCCTGGTCAAATTCAGTATTATGTTGTTCAACTCATTGACTTGCCTTCAAATCCCTTCCAGTTTCAGGGGTCGTATCTTGCGCGTAGGAAATATATAGAAGAAAGTTCTGCTAAAGAGAAAGAAATTCCAGCCAATTCGGTTTTATAAACTGCCATAGATGAGAAGGCGTTCAACTTCTCAGAAACGGAAAGTTACAAAGACCAATGTGATGCTAATCTGCGAGTTTCATTCCTGGGTATGTTAGCAGAACGGATAGATGGAACGAGCCTAAGTTCAGGACAGTTCGATAGATCTGGACCGAGAGTTACACGTCTCAATTCTACATTGCTTCAATCGGCTGCTACTGTAAGGCTCCCACGGGGCGCACTATAGGCTAGCACAAGGGGCGGCCACGCTACGACTACTAGTTGCAGCCCAGACGCAGAAATTAGCTACACTATAGGCAGGCGGACTACAGTCAGGCAGGCCTACCGTGGGAGTCAGGCAAGCCCCTTACAGCTTACACCCACGCCAACTGCCAGGTGGCGCACCAAAAATGACTACTTTCTTCACCCGGGGGAATTTACATGTTTCCACAAATCAACCTATTTCAGTATCTTTCTTTCTAGAAATTCGAATATGTTTTCTGGTTAGAAGGGCTTTTCTCTGCTTTGCCTAGGCCTAGTTCATTCAAATTCATGATTGCCAAGAATGATTTCCAGCTAATTGTTTTCGTCAGCCAGTGCTAGTTCCAGCTAGTGGTAGTTCTTTTACATCTCGTAGAGTTTTTCCTCCAATTGGATTGACTAATTCAACTACTCCAACACTTGCATGCGATTGAAATGCCATGGGAAGAAGGGTGGAGCACTAGATACGAGCTTCTATCATTCTCTCTTTCGATTTGCTTATATTCCAATAATAGCTAGGCCTCGGGCAAGGCTAGCTGGATGCTATTCACATGCATGGGATGTATTCCTGCTCTTCACTTTGATGCCTAGCCGTCAATCATATGCTATTTCTCTTTCACCAGTCTCTTATCTTCTTCTTCAAGCGTCCAAAGGGTAAGGTCCACCATTGGTTTCGAGGAGCCCCCCGTACTTTGATAGGCGTCAAAGCACCACGTCAGTAGTATAAGGGCGCCTATTCTGTCTCCCGTTCTGGACACGATTGGGAAAATCCAAGTCCTACCATTACTGGCTATGGCAAAGCATAGTCGAAAGGGTCGGGCTATTCCCACGTACTCACTAAACCTCACAGATCAGGGAATGTACTCAAGGGTTGGTAAGAGCACAGCCCCGAGAAAGAGCACGGGGCGTTCCGCCCATAGTAGAAAAAAGTCAAATGTAAATGAATTACAACACATGAGAGCGGGGGCAACTCCACTTGGTGGAAGATCGACCAGCTCATCACATTCGGTGATTTCAAGGTTTTTCATAGAAGTCAAATATTCATTATGTTGAAGCAACCCTTCCGCAAGAGACCAACGGTTTGCACAGCGTCTAATTACTAGAGAAGAAAGAGAGGAGGTATTCTCTGAGTTGCTTTCGTAGCTTTGGAAAAGTTTAGGAACGAAGATGGTCGACTCCAAATCCAGGCTAAGGGGTACTGTAGGAATGAACTGAATTGCTGGCAACAAGATTCAGCCTTTTTAGAAGCGGGGAACTTACACCATTGCAGTTCATAAAGGCCAGATGCCTTCGAGGGCAAAGGGGGTAAGGACATACATAGGAAGGAAGAGCATGATAAACTGACTTATCTTATAAAAGAAAGAAGATAGAAATTTCGGACTCTTTATTATCCAGAAGAGAAAGAGAAAGAGCAAGAGCCTTGCTCGCGAACAACTATCGCTTTTCTCCGATGCTTCGGTCATTCATACCGAAACCAGCCGGGACAGTTGAGACCTATCACCCAACCAGCGGACGTGGATAGATTGGTGTTAGTGGCCCAAGGTATTGGACCAAGCCATGGACCCTCTATTCTCCATTCATGAACATGGCTTTCGTCACATGAGGGGCTCTCTTTCCTAGGGAGGTGAAAAGGTGGCCGGCCACTGTCGGCCGATGTAAAAAAGTGCTTTGACAGCATTGATCATCAGCAGCAGCTTGCCCACTTGTGGGAAGGCCCAAGGAACTAAGCCTGACCTCATCTCATCCTTCCTAAGGAGACCGATTTATGACAGGCACGAACAATGCTAACGTAGACCGAGGGATTCCCCAAGGGCCCCGATCTTAATGAACTCATTCCTCCTTGGATGAAGAGCTGGAGAGGGCAATGATCAGAGGGGATGGCACCCAGGGCTTCTATTACGCTCGATACGCCGACGACATCCTCTTTGGTATTCCATTCCGGTTACAAATGCTGCCTTTTCGACCGTCCCTGTCACCACCTAGAACTGACCCTAAGACGTGCCAGTAAATAATTGCAAATCGATTGAACCTGGACTCCACCGCTTGAAGATTCGGATTGGCGGGAAGCTTCCAGGAAATTGACAAGGCTCACTGGTCTCAACATCCGCGAAAGTAAGACCGACCAGTAGTAGAAGAGTTCGAAGGAACTCCTCCCTCAACCAGCAGGCAGGGACTGGAGACAGTCGAGCTTAGAATTTCGGACTAATTGGGATAGTCCTAAAGTCATCCACATCTCGCTATCGGAGTTCGTATCCAAAACCTGAGCAAAGAAAGTCCTTCCTTCCTTCCTTCCGATCAGCCAATTGACCTCTTTCTTTCCTATTAGACTTGAAGAAAGGAGAGCAGTCCGAGGAAGGTGGGTAACTATCCAATCACAGCGAGTTCTAGGTTTCCTTCCTCATCTTCGATTGGCCAAGCTTTCTTCTTTCTTGATGGGTTCCGTTCTTTATCTGGTGGGAGCGTCAATGAGGTGAGAAGAAGGTGGCCGCCACGGGTGAGCGATGTTTTGCAATTTGATAAGCCCCACGCCAACTTCAGGTACATTCAGGACTGAGGGGCAGGTGTTCACACTTCCTTTCCCTTACTATAGGAGGGTGTACATGAACCATCAGCCAATTTCAAGGAAGAATAGGTGTGAGAATAAAAGATGGTTGCGTCGACGATGGTGAAAAGAACGGAATGAAAGAAGGCAGAAGTCAGGAAAGATTCGAGAGAGAAAAGAGTTGGAGGCGGAAAAATCAGCATATTACGATTAGGGCTCAGCCCTATTAAGTGTGTTTACAAGAGTGCGTCAGCCCCCCCAATAAGAACTTTCTCTCATGCAAGCCCTCTCCCTGGGGGAAAGATCTCAATGAGTCCCAACTTGCCAACGATTCTATTGAGATTCCCTCTATTGATAGCTTTAGTCAGAATGTCTGCTAGCTGTTCTTGACTTTGAATATGAGATAAGCTTCAATCTCTATTTGCTCTTATGAAATGGCTGTCCATATCTATCTATATTCAAGGTTCTCTCATGATATACTGGATTGGAAGTTGTATGGCAGCTCTGTTATCACGGGCCCCTACCCTACCCCTACGTCTTGGTGGGGTAGTGGCCTTTCAACTCCTTGGCCTAGTTCCCACATTAGGGACTTGAGCAATAATCCCTCACACATGCCCAGAGCTATAGCCCGCTGCTTCTGCACTCTTTCCTAAGTTCAGTAGTCTCACTTAGGAAAGCTCTTCCAAGAAACCACATTTCCGCCACCCCACAACTAGCGGGCGTGATGTATCCCGATGTAGACTTTCTGTCTTCCAACGAACCTGCCCAATCTGCATCAGACACTACTATAAGGACAATGTCAAAGTGTCCATGCTTTTTGTAATGTTGGGGGTTGGCATGCGTAACACTAACCCTACTTTGCTGGTTACAGAGTAATGTTGAGTGTTGGCATGCGTAACACTAACCCAACTAACCCGGTTACAGAGTAATGTTGAGTGTTGGCATGCGTAACACTAACACGACTTCTTACTGACGGTAGTAATGTTGGGGGTTGGCATGCGTAACACTAACCCTACTTCTTCTTCCTTATCGGTGGAATCTTTCACAGCGAGCTTAGTTAGGTGGTTTTTTAACCCTTCCCCTTTTAAGCTGTTTCTTCTTCTGCTCTCTTTGTTCTTTCTCCTGGTTGAGTTGTGGTGTTTTCTTCTCTTTATCAGAGCTCTGTGGAGCAGGTGTTTTCTTCTCAGAGCCCTGTTGAGCAGGTGTTTTCTTCTCAGAGCCCTGTTGATCTGATATTTTTTCCAATAATGCTGCTATTAGTATTTGTATTGAATCATCTATTCCAGGGACTGCATCGAGATTCAAAGGTTTGGTATCGACCCACTGGCCTTGTGAATCATTAACTCTTCTTCTTTTGTTAGAGTCAGGAAAAGCTAGTGTAAATGAAGATTGTAGCTTATGTACTGTGAAAGTTTTCAAGTTCACCTTGAAGGGCCTCAACCTTTTGAGTTATAGAAAGATCTGAATATTGTGAAAGAAACCATTCTTTGGAAACATGACTCTTAAGAGCACCTTTGTGTGCCAAGACATCATGTTGTTCGTCAACATTCAACCAATAACTTTTCGGAGCTAAGAAGATAGCATCCTGAACTCTATATTCCATTTTAAACTTACCCAACTCTTCTTTTGAAATCATTTCCTCAGGTAGTGGCTGACTAAGAACTAGTGAGTCCGTATCCGTATAGTAGCAATCCTCTCTATTGATAAATGGATGCATATAGACCCTAGCACAGGCTGTAATCGCTGCTGCTATTTGTACTGCTGCCTTTCTTTTTCGATAATTTGGATTTGTATCGGTGATGTAGCTACAAATGAATAAGTCATCACTCAATGGCTCAGCATGCTGAAAACCTTCAATCTTGAGAATACGTTTGTATTCCTCATAATTGCAGATCTCTGTAATTGTGCTCCTTGGGTTGATGCCTAACCTACCATAAAGTGAGTTCATCAATATTTTATAAACATAAGCTAAACCTGTGTTTCCATCTTTCTTTGCTTTCAATCTGTTCCCATAGAGATCTTCCACAAAGGAATTAAATAGGCCCTCTCCTTTTTCATATAGGTATCCTTTTATAGGGATTACTGTGTATCCGATTGATTTTGCATATTTCAACTCTTCTGAATAATATACTCCCAGAAATTTACCTGTTGGGAAGATAAGCGTTCCTTTTGAATCTCGATAAGGCAAGACTGGATTCTTGATATGTTCTGGACATATCACATAAGCTTCGATAAAACCAAACAAATCCTCAATATTTGATGAATGTAAATCTGGAGACCAGATAGGCTTCCCGATTGGCATTGAGAAGGTTTTCATTACATATGGATACAAAGAGTTCACATCATAATAGTATAGATTTGAACCTCTTGGTTTATAGACATCAACATGTCCACCGTAGTATCCCCGGCGAACAAAAGTATCTTCATTACCCGTTAAAATTGCTATGGGTCTTTTGTTCGGGTTATAAAAATCCTTTCGAAAGATAGATAATGATAGTGATGACAATGTTATCTTGTCAACAACGTCAACCCTGTATAGACCCCAGTCAATTTCTTGCGCTTTTAACATTATTCCGCCAAGTAATCGGATATCTTGCTTCATATAGCTAAGCAATTCATCCTTCCTTTCTCCAAGATTTTGGAGACTGACCGTACTATGCCCTTTTTACCAAGTTCTGGGCATAGACTTGATGCTAGACTGTCTAAGCTGCCTGGAAGAAGCTTCAAAGAGTCCCGGAATATCATTCTTTTTCTTTTACCCAAGTAAACTACCAACTCGTACAGCTGACCATTTCTCATTAATGGTTTTAATTTGAATTCCGGATTATTTATTGCCAGATGCTTCACTAATAGAATTCCATCAAAACGACCAAAGTTATGGAAGTATATTGTTTTGACTCTTTGATCCTTTGAAATTATTGTTGACAAGAATCTAATAAAACACTTCAACACTCCGTCCCTACTTCTTTCTTCAAAGGTTTCCAAATGCTTATTATCCTCACTAAACCACCACATAATATGATCCTGCTCTTCCACTCTTGCGTGTGGTAGTACTTTCATCACACCTGCTGCGTAAGGGATATGCTCCCCTTTTTCATTAAGAACTGTTTCGAAATCCGCGACACCCTCTCTTTTTTTGAATTTGCTTTGAATTTGGACATGATTTGATCGACCCCATATCTCTTCCTGACTACCTTTGTGCTAACACTTACTGGTGTGACATCAGCCATTAGGGGCAAAACACTTTTAAGCCTCTCTACTTCAATAACCTGATTGGATAGGAAAGGTGCCTTTCTGTTGAGCCTCCAAAGTGCTTTTAGGTTCTTAGTAGCAGCCGTCGACCCAACCGCCCCGTGGGTCTCTTTTACTTCACATAGCTTTTCGTCTCCTTGATAGCAGGAAGTTCTCCAGGAACACATTTCCGGAAAGACCACCTATTTGTTCGTTCACCGGGTTCGGCACGAAATCATGAATAAGCTCTACCAAGGATTGCAAATCATCCAAAATGTACTCAAGAAAAGGGATACTGCTGCCTTCATCGTGTAAAGCTTCGGCAGCAGCCATAATCTCGTCGGGATTCAAAAATGAACTCGTCAACTCCTCTAATGCATCGGTTATCTCAGCTTGAAGCTCTTCTATACATTCACTGTCCGGATTGTTCGGATTCAGACCAGGATGATCCTCATAGATACCATCATCTAAATCCAAATCCGCCATTTGATTACGAACAGCAGAAGCCTCAGTTCCGGAGGAGGAACCTCCAGTACTAGTACTGGACGATGGAAGAGACGCATTGTCAATACTCCGCGTGGATTGACTGGAAAGACTATTCAGACTATCTTCATCAAAAAGAAAGATGCGTTCGTTGTTCATTCTTTTGTTTTTGCTTTGCCAATTACCTCCAGACAGAAAAAGACTCCTTGTAAGAGGAGTGATAGAGAGCCGGTTGGCTTGGTCCAACCAAAAAAGGCATGGGAGAAAAAGTGAAGGCAGGAGAGTAGACAACGAGCCTTACTGTAACGACTCTTCGTCTACACGAGCCATAAAGATAAACTCGCAGCTCTTAGGAAGCGAGCTTTCTAAGCCACTGCACAGGCGTAGTGGTCGGCATTCAACCCATCATGCCTGACGACTATCACAACAGAAGAAGCTTCAGACTATAGGCGTAGCGGTGCTTTTGCGGCCCGCTTACAGCTTACAGGCCTACCCAGTAAGCGCCACGTGGGAGCGATCACAAGGCCGCGGGGCCTGACAGTAGTTTTCAGTCTTACATGACGTAACTGCTACCTTGACGCTTACAGTAGCGTCGTCTTACATGACGTAACTCATGTCAGACACTATAGCGGAAAGTCAGGCGCCCCTGCTTTTGAGCCTTACTGTAGGGGGGCTGGGATTATAGTAGGGTAGCAAGTGCCCACGCCACACTGCCAGGATTTTGGCCCTTACTGGTTGGTTGCGTCACTAAGGGGATTGCTTCGTTGGCTTTGCTTCGTTGATTGCTTTTACGCATCCTATAGTAGGGTAAGCTATAGGATGCGAGTCTTTGACATCCTAACCACCGCCTGTTGCACAACCACCACCACCAACCGCAACCCCGGCACCTGAAGTGCGTCTGGGGAAGGCCCACTAACACAAAATCTAGAACACTAAAAGCGGTAGAGGCGTCCACTAAAAGCGAATAAGCTACGAGTTCGCTTAACTGTCTAAACTCGCATACCTCTGCAACCAACCTACCAACCAACCAACTAGTGGTTGGTTGGTAAGGAAGTTGTGTTAGGTCTTTGCCACTACACAATAGTCCCACGGGGCGGTACAAAGCACTCGCATTCTATAGCCTAACCTTACTACTATATATAGTAAGTAGTTTAGTTAGGGCTTTGCTCGTTGGCACTGGCACATCTAAGGAAGAATGGAAGTCCATTACGGAGAAGTGGTGATCTCATCTCGTCTTGCTTGCAGGGCCTGCCAGCCGAGCGATCGGAGCGAGCGTCCGCAATGAATGGAACCCGTGTCTTCGACATGAAAAGACGATGTCCTAACCACTGGACGAAAGGGACAAAAAAAGCCATTCTTCATATAACCCGCTCCGAGAATAGAAGTCAGTGCTTCGTTTTCTTTCTATACGCAATTCAAGATTTCGTTTGTGTTCTGGCGATTTCTGATGTGAATTCGGCGGGTCGTCTGTACACCACTAAGGTGTAAATGGCCCTGTCTTTTGTACTTGCCCCCAACTGAGTTCAAGTGTCAGCGTGCTGGGGAAGACGCGCCCTTTTGAGTTCAATACAATCTGCGTTTTGGGTAGTGTCTTCTGCGCACTTCTATTCTCTTGCGAACTTGTGTACGAGCGACCTGCTTCCGAACAGCGACCGCAACCTTTGTGAAGGCTGGCCCTGGGGATTACAAGTTGGGCTCAGCGCCGGTCACGTGTTCTCGACTCTCCGTCCTAAGCGGACGGGCGGGGCGTGACCATACCATCACGGGTATCAGAGCGGCTACGACCGGAAGAGGGGACTTGACTGTCGACGAGGGGGAACGTCGATGATGGCTTCTGGGAGTTCAGAAATGACTACAGAGGTAGAGGCCAATGATGGCGGGCAAGCTTAGTAGTGGCACGCGGACACAGAACTCCGTTTCAGCGAGACTCACTAGGCTGGAGGAGCTTAGTGCGGCCTTGCAGAGATCGTTGGAGCGAGGCCGCCAACGACCGCCGATGTACTGCATGAAGGTGATACATCGGTGGATGCCAGGTTGGGGAGCCTGGAGACCGTGAAAGAGATGCTGGAGGCTCGACTAGCGGAGGTCGTGCAAATGGCCCCCAAAGTGAAAGTTGCTGGGCCCAAACCTCCGACTGGGGTCTTGGACAGCAAGACCCTTGAGAACTTCTTGTGTCATCTCGATCTGTACATCAAGGCTGGCAACCTTGAAGATGAAGAGCAAAAGATCGCGACGGCTGCTACTGCTACTGTAAGGCCGACGATGCCTTTTTGTGGTGGCGACGTCAGATGGAAGAGATCGAAGAGGGGGACTGTGACATAGATACCTACCACGGCGGGAAATGAGTGCCCTCGGAAGACTGAAGACGTTGCCAGACGCAAGCTGATGGAGCTCAGGCAGACGGGCTCCATCCATGACTACATCAAGGAGTTCCAGTCCTTGATGCTTCATCTAAAGACTATGGGACCGCAGGACAGGCTCTTCCACGGCCAAGGCCTTGGGCTTCAAATAAGGACAGTGCCTTGCTCATGCTCATGCCTTCGTAGCCGGTCCGCCGAGCCAACCCGCAGACGTTGTCTTCAGCTATCACGGCAGCGGAGCGGCTGGCTCCCTTGACCGGATACAAGGAAGCCCTTCTGAAAAGATCAGAAGAAGGGACGCCGAGACAGACGGGGCCTCGGCGAAGAAGCCAGATGGCCGACTGCATGGATATCGGCCACGGACCGGAGGGCTTCAGTCTTGGCTTTGCGGAGGGCCACACAGATCGGTGGAATGTCCCACCAAGAAGGATGAGGGCCGTGCGAATGCGGCTCCACGGGAAGATACTGCGGACGAGCCACATCAGGCAGGGGCAATGAGGCGAGTGACGGCCATAAAGGAGGAGGCATCGACTGGAACCGTCAAAGAAGTCGCTCATGTATCTGACCGGTATAACCACCAAGGCGATGGTGGGGAGCCACACACAACTGAATTACGCCAGCGGAACCGGCTGGGAGGTATGTGAAGAAGGAGAGCCGCATTCAGGCGGTGAACTCGGAGTCCAAACCCATTGCGGGGGAGGCAGTTGATGTACCGATCCGAGTTCCGAGTTGGCATGGTGTCCTTCTCAGTTGTCCCGATGGACGACTTCCGGGTCATTCTGGGCATGGAGTTCTTGCGAGACAGTGGAGCGGAGGTGAGGCCTCGTCACAACTTGCGATCGTGGAGGGCACGGCGACGTGCATTGCCAAGGCACAGGCGTCGGACGCAGGGTCGACTCGGATGATCTCGCCGACTTCTTCTGGGCCCAAGGTGAGGCCACATACCTTGTGGCAGTGCGGACTCAGGAAGAGCAGGAGGTGCCTGGAGGCAGGGTGCCTCACGAGTTGGATGCCGTGCGTCAGGAGTTCGGAGATCTTATGCCAGCCGAGCTCCCGAAGAACTCCTAGGCGGGAGGTGGCAGATTGAACTGCTGCATGGAGCAAACGGCTATGGTACCTTATCGGATGGCTCCTGCGGAACTCAAAGAGCTTAGACGCCAGTTGGATGAAGGAAGCAGGCATTCTCAGACCGTCCAAAGCACCCTTCGGCCCTCCTCTTCTATTGAAAACCAAGCATGACGGCTCTTTCGGAAGTTGTGTGGACTATCGGGCTTTGAACAAGGTGACCGTCAAGAACAACCGCTGCCTCTCATTGCGGACTTCTTCGATCAACTTGGGCAGGCTCCTGTCTTCCTGGATCTACGGTCAGGCTATTGGCAGGTGCGCGGAGGGAGATGAAGAAAAGACTACCTCCGTGACCCACCGGCCGACTAATAGAGGAGTTGGGATTCTTCTCTGCTCTTTTTTGACTCCTTTTTGACTCCGCTCACAAAGCTGACTTTTTCTTCCGCAGCATTGCGGCAGGAGGGAGGTTCGCTTTCGGTTACTGTCTGTAGAGTTCTTTGATCAGGCTCTGGTTCCGTTCCGTTCGCCCTACTCCTCTCCTTTGTGTCCTTGCTATGTGTGACATCGTCCCGACCTTTGCTTTTGATGGATCGGTTCTGTAGTTCACTCTCCGGATTCCATGTCTATTTCACATGGCACCGTGACTTGTGAGTTCTATGTCGGTCGAGGCGACAAAGCTAGCGTCAAGTCTAGTCTACTACGACTACAGGAGCAACTCATGTAGTTTACGGCTGTGTACATTAGTCTGAAACTCGTGAAGTCGGACACTTGTCTTAGTTCTCGTCTCGTTAAACCATTGTGAGGATAGGAGTGGGATTGTGAGCTACGTTCCACGATAGAACTCAAGGCCGACCTCCCTCCCACTTCAGACGTGAAGTGTAGGCTTCTTTCTGTACAGTGTTGATTGGAATTCCTTCTGTAGCAGTTCCGTTCCGCCACAGGCAAGAGGTGATGCGGAAAGTTCCTGTTGGGATACTGGTCAAGGAACCTTTGGTCTCAGATCCCAAAGACGAAGCTTACAGTAAGGGGGCGCACTACTGTAAGCGTAATGTCCCCTGGCTGTGAAATTCTATGGAACCGCAAATCAGTAGCGATGCTTTCTGAGCACAGCAAAGGAGATTGTGGACCTGGGCCAGAGAATCTCGCACGGATTTCTCAGCTCCACCAGGACTCATCATATCAAAGAAAGGGCGATCAGTCATTGAGTGAGTACTATGCCTCGGGGATGTGGGAAGAGCTGAGTCCAGCCTGTCCCTTCTCATTCTTCCAGGGATGGGATGCTGATATGCATCGGAAAGAAGTTGAAGAAGGAAGGACCTTTGACTTGCTTGCTTTCTTTCATCCTACCGGTGAGTACATTCGGGTTCCAATCCTGGGACATGAGACTTGACCTCAACCTATCCCATGAGACTTGACCATCACAGAAACCTATGCTCCAGCGAGAAGAGCGCGGCTGCAATGCTGCCTTTGATGGTGACTACAGAGAAGTCAGCACTGCTTGATCAAGCTCGGAGTCCTGGAGGACGTGGCCGCGGGAGAGGTCGCGGTAGAAGCCCGAAAGTGCTCTGTGCCCTTGCCTTTCTCTGAGCTCGAAAAAGATGTTGGGATTTGCATGGTCGACCTGCTGCCACTACTCGTACACATTCTTGATCCATGACTACTACGGGTGTCACCGCTGGAGCTAAGACGCTGTCTTCCCCCATGTGGTACAAGTTCCATTGGATCAATTAAAGAAGCTCGTGCAGAGGGCTGAAGGCCGGCCGGTACTACATTCTAAGATAAGCTAGGTCTGCTTTCCTTACTTGAAGTCCCCATCTACGTCTTGGATTCTTGATTCAGGGGCTACTGATCACATGACCGCTAAGTCCACAGTCTTCTCTTCCTTTACACTCTGTCTCTGAGAGAAGTTCGACTTGCTTATCACTGGTCTTCTCGGGGGCTTCCAAAGTATAGCCTTCTCTATCCTTATCGGATGTACCAAAAGTTCTTTGATAAGCCTACCTCTCTCTTCTCTCTGAGTAGCCTAACTCTTATAGTGAAGAACTAACGTGTGACTTTCTTTCCCACCACCACTCACGCGGCTCCTGTCTTTTGAAGGACCTGAAAACGAGGAGGACGATTGGTAGAGGTCGTGAGGCTAATGGACTTGACTTCCTCCGATGTGGATGTCAAAAGATCAATGAAGAAGAGTGCATCTTCAAATAAAGAACGTTCTCTCTCTGGAACGCCAGGCTTGGACATCGCAAAGCTAACGCAAAGCGAGCTTATGGGAAAGTGGGCTCGCTGCAATTATATAGTATAGTTCGTTCAGAGCGCCCCGTGGGCACTACTGTAGCCTCATCTGTACCAAAAGTCGCAAAGCAGAAGCGGCTACAGTAGTGCACTACCGCACTATAAGAGGTAGTGGGGCCCCGGTGGAGATCTTTGATTTGACGCTGCAACCTCACTGAAGGTAGCGGGGGTGCGTAGCCTGTGCGAAGGAAGCCTACGCTGCTACCGGTAGTCCGCCTGTGCTACGAGTTGAGGTCAATCACTTAGCAGCAAAATCCTGTCTCTGTGCCATCTCCCTTGGGTCTTTTCTTGAGATACTTGGCCACTTGTGCCTCTTTCAATTCCCTGGCACTATGCAACTTCCGCTTCACACGGTCCTTCGAAGGGTCGCATCTCGATCCTTCAAGCTTCTGCCTGTGGAAGCTCCACCTTGTGACTCAAGCGGGTCTTCCTTCCCTGCCCGCACTGCCTCAAGCTCTCACTTTTCCGCACAAAGGATGGGTTCTGCTCCCCTTTTTCCCGTAGCCAGCTCTCTACGGCCACTGAGTGAGGCCCTCCAAGCTAAACTTCGTTGATCCCGATCGAAGAATGCCTCGTGCCTTCCTTCAATCCTGACGGTTTTCGGTCCTTACAGTAGCGCGGTTCCAGCATCCCAACGATCTGGTCGACGTCACACCTACGTCAACTCCTCTTGGACACCCACGGGGCGGTCCTCGGGCAACTCTGCTAACCCCACTCCTTAGGCGACGGCCGCTACCCTATCATCAGGGTCTCCACTTCTGTGCATCCTCATGGGCCACATTTCCACAACCTTAGCGAGTTCTGACTACCTCCGTCCAGAGGCTAGGCCACTCACAGGCCATACCTCCTTCCCTTGACGGGAAAAGGTCTTCGCCACATCGGCATGGTCCCACCACTACCTGAAGCAGACTCATCCAGCAAGGGGAAGGAGAGACCCAGAAGAGTCCACAAATCTCTGCATCCCGTCTCGAGAAAAGCCGTCTCGAGAACGGAGCCAACCACTGAAAAAGGTCCGGGGGCCGCCACATCTATGAGGCTCCACCACTCGGGCCTCAGCCGACTTGCGCTCACCATACCCTTAACTGCATCCACGCGCTCACAACTGAGCCATCAGATCCCACCTGTAGATCTGCCTTGTCATCAATCACCGACCCCTATAATCCTCTTGGTGCCTCAACATCACCGCACCCTTGTGCCCGGCTGCCACTAGCCAAAGCACTCTGCTGAAATACCCTGCAATTCGACAGTTCACTAGCAGCACTTGGCCAAAGATTCCCACTAGTCTGACGCTCTCTTTGGTCATTGTCCGGAGGACAACCGCAATGCCTTTTGCTTCGAGCAGCCATCCTAACACCCCTCTGTCTACATTCAGCCTCCTCACTTCGTTGCATAGGCCTTTCCAATTGCCCAGTGGAACTCGGTTGCCACAACGTCTTGCAGACCCAAAAGAGCGACCCCGGGACTAGCTGTGCAAAGAGCTCGACGTCCTTCATCTGGGGCTCACCGCACACTGCCTTGAAGGGAGAATGAAGTACGTAGCTTTCCTCACTCTACTTCACTAAGTGAGAGGGGGCTGCAAGAGAACTAGCATCTTTCGGTACAGTCTCAATGCCAACATCGTCACGCTCTGATACCTGCAGGGCCTTTCGTCCAAAGAAGAGCCTAGGACTGAGAAGCGCCGTCTGACCCCTGCGGCCAGCCTTCAACCGAGCATACTGCTCAAGCTACACTATGCAGAAGCTCAGACTGATTGGACCTGACGCCAACCTTACCTCATCATAACGAAGCATTATGGGTCGAACCGTCCAGCCTCGTCCTCCCGCTCGGACTCATGAAGGTCGTCGGGTTAGACAAGTATCTCAAAGATAGAAAGAAGAGATGCAGGACAACTTCAGCTCTATACAGATAGAAAGAAGAGATGCAGGACAACTTCAGCTCTATACTCAAAGCGCTTTTCAATAGTCAACGGTCTTGGTTCAGTTGAAGGTGTAAAGAGTGAATCCACAGAGGACAAGACTGCTGATCAATCTACAGATTAGAAGGGGGGGTCCGGAGGCTGACAGCAATGAAAAAGAACGAAGTCCTCCCACAGAGGAGATTGATGAGCGTGATAAAGGGGAAGCGATATCCTTGGTGTGAGAAAGTGCGGCAGGGCAGGTTTGACAGATGGATTGGGCGCTCTATCACATAGCTGTCCCTCATAGATGACACGAGTAGGAGGTGACTGACCGAGTGGAGCAGCGTACCATTGGCTCAAAAGCACCCACGTGGCGGTAAGGGCTTCGAGTTCCACTTCCTAACCATGCTCATCTACCATCTTAGATGGGAGCACGATTTCACGCTGGCAGGTAATGAAGATGATGGAGAGCGAGTGAGGGAGAAGGGAAGGAGAGCGGCTGAGAGCAAAAAAGACGCAGAAGACTCACGAAGGCTTAGCTGGGGGGCAATGGGGCCTGCTGCTATGGTAGGTGCGGTCTCGCAATCGTGCATTTGATCAAACCCCGTCTTTTTGGCATGCAGTACTGGTCCAAAATGCAACTACCATTGTTATTTATGCCCTTCGAACCGATACGCAGCAAAGCGCTTTGCTTCGTATCGATCGCAATCGCTTCCGCTTTGCATCGTACCTCCGTATAGCCTTTTGGAACTGGTCAGCGGCCCTGATTCATGAACTCTGCATAGTGATTATGGAGCATACTGAAAACGAAAGGGCTGAGGTCTGCTGTCTCGTCGGGCCCTGTCAAGAGAAAGACAAATGGGATGGTGAGGTGATCCGCTGACTCGAGTCAGTGTATAGTCGCCTCCGTTGTCATCGCCAAGCCGAATTGGACAAAGCTCTATCAAGTCGCTCAACTCTCGGGGTGGATATTGCTGACGGGGCTCTTCTCTCTCTAGTATACAAGAGTCAAGATGTCCCCAGATCATATAGTGGTCAAAGTCAATCTCCGTTCCGTTGAAGCCAAGATCTAAGAGAGCACTGCTATAGTCTACTCTCTCATGATCATGCATTAAATTGTTCTGCACGTCGCCAATGCGCCACTCCACCTTTCCTTGGAGCTCATCAGGGCTGCGAATCTCATTTCAATCCCCATCCCCAGCAACTAGCCACGGTTTATTGAGAGCAATAACTGTGGAAGGCCTTGCCACTACTGAAATATCTCTCTGAAGGGCTAGCATAGACAGGTGAGAATATCCATTCATCTGCATGAGCTCACACTAAGAAGGAAGAATTGTGTGTGCCTCGCAATCGAGCATCAACTTATCTCCTCTATCTCATCTAAGATCCTGCAGATTTTGCACCCCTCCCGAAGGTGAACTAGCCTTGCCTAGGAAGTGGAAGTTGATCAATCTCCCGCCTCAATCACATTAGACGCTCGTTGAGGTGCAATTCAAGTATGCTGCGCAGGGGTTCTTCCAATAAAGAGTCTGATGGTCATGACTATCCATGTGCATCAATTCAACGTTTGGACGGGAAGTCAAGGCCACTTTCTCAGTGGGTCGAGAGAAGACCGATTCTTTGAGGAAGCTCGCCCATTTGCATACCCGACTTGTCCTCAGAGTTGCTGGAATTGAGGTGAGGAGCTTACCTTTCTGCAGACCGTGGTCTTCTTCTTTCTATTAGCAGGCGGAGAGAGAAGTGGATTTAGGAGGTGCGGCGCTGCTAGGCTATAAGTAGTAATGGATTGGGCAAGGATTGTCACGTGATCACTGTCCAGCCACCAGTAGTCCTCAGCAAGTTAGCTCTTCTTCTTCCATTCCCTGTCAGGCAAGGAAAGGGGAACCCGAAGCTTCCGCCATGGCTGCCGAGCCTCTTACTGTACTGCATTCGAAGAAAGCTCTTGCTTACTGTGCCATCTATCTGTAAGCAAGATGGCATACGGCTTCTTTTCTGCTTCTGTACAACTATGAACCTGCCTCCCGGTGCTCTTGCTCCACATTAAGCATCAAGCTCCCATCTGGTGCTTCACCATGCTATAGTGACGGTTCCCTATCATCGTAGTAATCCGGCCATTTCATAGTGAGAAATCTCACTATTTTTATGGTATAGTGTGTATTAGATGTACCATTACTTTCTCAGTCTGTCCCGTATAGGAAAGGGCCTGACAGTCTGGTTCAAAACTCTGTCTCGTATCCAGAGGTATGGGATAGAGATAGAGGGAGAGGTTCTGCAAGACTGAACGTAGTGAAGCTAAATATAAGCGAAGAACATAGTACTTTTGATATACTTCCCGCGTTTTGCGAGGTTGGTGGCGAGACCGACTGAACCTACCCGTGAGGAGGACATTTTAGAGCCCTTTCCTTACAAGTATAGGGAAGGGGAGTCCCTCTCTCGCCCTCGATAGCCTAACGGTTCCAAAAAGTACTAATCCTCCTCCAGAGAATCGATGCTGATTTGAATCTCTTTCGGTCACTCTATATGACGGAGAGAACTTGGCTTCGAGGATCTATGCGTAATTGGTTAGAAGTTCTTCGTGACTTCGTACCAGTCTGGCCCAGGGTGAGATCTCTATCTATCTATAGATTTGTTGGTGGAGATACCTCTAACCGATAGTCGATGGAAGGTGTCCGCGACGGAACCTGTACTAGTGTGAACAAGGACCATCTATCTCTGTTGTAGGGTATGTCAAAGATCAACTGAAGAGAGGCTCGGCCATCTATATCAATAATTGGGCTCGCTCCTATGGAAGTTGTACTTTCAGGGGATTCACTGAATGTCTTTCTTTCCGTCCAAGACCTGATACTGATCAGTACGAGACACAGACTCCTATGTCCGGCACACATCGTGATGGAGGTGTGTGTTCGGGTCCTTCTTCGAACCGGTTCGGAAGAAGGACGCTCCACTCCATGTCCTGCTTTGCCGGACCCCTCATCTTCAATTCGATAAAGACGTCAATTGAGACAACGCGAGTAGAGATAGTTGGTAGATCCACTTGAGCACATATCCTCGCATAACGACCTCTCGTCTCTGTCATTGTAGTATGGTCCACACGAAGCATTTGACCGCCTTACAATCATCATACCCTTCCAATCATAATATGAAAGAGGAAGGCCTGGTAGACGTAACGTACCCATGTCGCCACCCAGTCTTCTGTCGCCGTAGCAGGATGAAAGTGAGCACACCATGGCTGTTCAGTAATGGTCGCCTATAGTGCCGGTCCTTGCAGGAGAGCAAATTCAATCTCTCTAAGATAGATTGACGAACAGACCCCTCAATGAAAGTGAGAGCACCACATGACGCGCACAAGCTTCTTCTTCTTAGACGAGATGCTTTCCAAGCGCACAAGAAGTTGCACTGGGATGTTTTCAAAGGTAGATGTCCTCGGAACTTGGACTGATAACGATCTCATGGACCTTCAGCATCTTCGATTTGATGATAACCAGTAGGTGGGAACATGGGTAGCCCTCCAGATCATAATAATTGAGGTGCAAAGATAAAGAGAAATGCTGGTTCACCTTTTTCGTGCTTCGATCCATCTGATCCTCGGAAGATAAGGCGGTGGACTGGCTGCTCTCAAACTCCCACTTACCCTTTTCAATTCGCTTGAACACCACATGACGCTGTGGCCTCCGCCGTTTTGATATGAAGAAGCCCGCGAATTGGATGTTCCAAGAACTAGGCTCAAGGAATTTCTTTGCATCAAAGAGTTGAGTGCTTGCAGAGTGATAGTGTAGTCTTCATAGTTGTGATTTTCACTCTAGTTGCTTACCGCGCTTACAGTAGCGGGCTTTCCTTACTTATTGGCGTGGCCACCCACCGCGTCAGGTAGGGTAGGGTGACTACCCGGTGGCGCGGGGCCACCTACTAAAGGTAGGGTGACTACCCGGTGGCGCACCATTGAGCTTACCTTACTATAGTGGGTGGTGTGAGATGTAATAGAATGTCTAGGTGGAGTATTGATGATTCCGCTGTGAGGGCATAACATATGCGACTGAGCATTGGCAGCAAAAAAGCTGTTCATTCACATTTATGATCCCAGCGTAGAATCTTATCTTTCTTCGATATGGAGACCGATTCTCTTTCTGTGCAGGACAAGAGTGGGTTTGATCCCTATGCGGTGGAGCGTAGCCCGATAGTTTCATCGTTGAGTTTCAATGAGCAGAGCATCAGTCTCAGCGATCCCCCTCTCTTCTGGTCTAATCGTGCCGAACGATTGATTGTCATTCTATCAACCAACCCTATACATACCCATTGGAGAAGAGATAGTTGGGGGCTACTACAACTATTAGTTGGAAAGGTGAAGACGCTCTCAGCTTTCAAGTAAGGTAAACGAGCTCTTATCTTGCGTCTTGTCTTCTTCACTACTAGTTGAAGGAAAGAAAGGCAACTATAAGCAGGAAAGAACGCTCTTATCTATTAAATCTCTTCACCAATACTGATTAGTAATTGTTCTTCTTTTCTTATACTCACTGAAACCTATGAACTTGAAAAGGGAGACGGAACCGCTATGATATCAGCTCGTTCAAACCGAGCAGATAAGGGGCGAGTCATCCGCGACCTATAGAAGTATCCCATACAACCAACACGGAATAGCATTTTCTTATCCAAACCGTACTTCATCCCAAGGGCAATTCACCCTAGTGGACTGTGAGAACCGGAAACGGAACGATACGAAGCAAAGCGTAAGCGGAGCAAGATGCGACCACCCCACCCACTGTTAGGGTGGGGTGGGGCAGAAAGAGCTTTGCGAGTTAGTCAGAAAGACCAACGAAGCTCCGCGTTGACGAAGCTTTTAGTGAAGAAGAAGAACTGAATTGATGAAGAAGAACTGGATAAGGATGAACAACTATTGATAAACGAGAAAGATGAACAACTAGATGTAAGTATGTCATAGATATACAAGTAGAAAGTCAGACCATCTTTACCATTTTTGTTGATAAAGACGAACAATGAACCTCCGTCTAGCTTTCAGTAAAGAACCTCTTTACAGATAATAAGCAACTCTTCACCAATAAGCTAAGAATCTCTGAACAAAGAATCCTGACCTGCGCCTGAACTACCAAAGAGTTGTCAATCTTAGGCAAACGGTGGAAAAGCTACATCCAGTACCGGACCATTACCCTTGAGTTGAGCGAGACGTCCCAGACAAAGGTTCACAAGCTCTCTCTTCTCTTTTGAACTAGGCCCGAGATCATCAAAAATCAGGCAAGAATCGGCTAACGAAGGTGAGCCTACCATGTTGCCGGTCGGGGGCGAAAGGGCGAGGCGACAGAGCGGCAATGCCAGCGGAGATCACTGATCACGCTTATCAATGAAGAAGCATATAGCAAAGAAAGCGATGTGTGCTTCGAGAACTGAGTGGAAAGTTGACGTGGCTACAAGCCAGCCACCTAGCTTACTACCTAGCTTGAAAAGAGGGCGGAGAGGTTCGCTTCATCCCAGTGATCGTAGCCGACAGCAAGGTGAAAGTCGACCCGGCTCCCCGAATAGGTGTCGGTAGCCCCTCCACCCTCCTGACGCTCGCCATCGGCTCACCCTATGCTCCCTCCTTGCGCTGAAGAGCTGAATGGAGCTCATGCTCTCTGGTCTGCTCTCAAAGAGCCGAGTCTTGCTTTTTTTGAGAGTTTGCAGCCGAGACAGAGCAGATGTCAACCTAGGCTCAATGTCATTGATCTCGTTCTGGATCTGGCCCATTTCTCGGTGGAGGAGGCTCAGTCTGGAGGTCAGATGATCGATCTCCGAGATCACGGACTCCCACTCCTGGTTGACAAGGGCATGCCGAGTCTCGAAGGAGTCAGACGACTCCCGGAGCTCATCGGCCCAACTCAGCTTGCGAGCGTGCACTACCCCTCCTGGGCCTCCTTAGCTTTTGAAGAAAGCTTGTCGACGCTTGGAGCCTACTCTTTAACAAGCATCTCGAATAGACAAGGGCGTCTCGGCAGCAGCGATCAACGCCTTTAGCGAAGACCGGTCCTCCGGGTCATTTGAGAATGCCCGTTTACAGCATCCTCTCGACGAAAAGACAATCTTCAGACAGATTCGAGATCCTCGGAGGATAGGCGTTGATGGAAGGAGGAGCTCAGTTGAGAGCTGTGACCCTCTCGATCGAGACTGATTCTTCCGAGGGTATTTCGATCTCAGGAAGAGGAGCCCATGTCCCAAGATGCTGGGGAGCTTGGCCCTCGACTAAGGAAAGAAGAGTAGAGTCGCCCATGGGCTTGCCCTTCGGAGCCGATAGGTTATGGAAGCGCGGCAGACACAAGGACCTGTGGACACGGGGACTCCGTCACCTGGAGTAGTCAGCGACTCCTCCTCCTACAGCAGATGCCGCGGTCATCATAATGATGAAGGCGTGAGTTGAGCGAAGCGAAATGTTTGATGAACTACGTTCTGATTTTGGAGTTAGGTTGAGCGAAGCGAAATTGACTACAGTGAACGAAGTGTTCTTTTGGCGAAGCGAAATGAAATACTTCGCTACGCTCAGCCCTCGTACCTCGTCCCTGAACGTAGTGTTATTTTGGAGTTAGGTTGAGCGAAGCGAAATTGACTACAGTCTGAACTATAGTGTTATTTTGGAGTTAGGTTGAGCGAAGCGAAGATATTAAATAACTGAACAAAGTGAAGCGCATCTTATAGTAGCGTGAAGTTCAATTTAAAACTGAACGAAGTGAAGCGAAGTTTAACTAGACTTCTGAACTACGTGAAGCGGCTTTTGGGCTCCCACTGCTTTCATTGCGGGCACGCCGGTCATACAATCGACAAGCACCAACCCGAAGCATTAAAGAGGGGAACTAAAAACGGCCTTAGTGATCAGGTGATCATGTAAACATCAAGATTGAAGCTGAAGGCCCAACCCTTGATCATCTTAGTTCAAGGCCCCTGGATGAGAGGTCAAAGGCCTCAGAGGACGCTTGACAGGAATCCCCACCCCTACGGGGAGCAAAAGCAAACAGACTGCGAGGCCATACTGATACAGGAAAAGAGGCCATCAACAACCCGGGAACGGAAACTCCTCACTTGGAGGTTCATGCTGAAAGAGCTGACTGAGGGCAATATTCCATAGAAAGCGGAGAATCCCCTTTGAAAACCAAAGGAAGAGTGAATTGCAAGAAGGCAAGCATCTGGGTCAGGCACTACCTCCTCTAGCCCGGATATACAGGTAGGAATCGAAAGAACCAGCAGGAGGGAAGACAAGACCCCAATGGAAATGCAGGTGGCATGGAGATGGTTAATGCATTGGATCATGAGAATTTGGACCGAGGGAACCACTTAGTCAAAGTAAATCCCAGCCATCCTAGTGATGCCAAGCTTACAAGTGACCGCCCCGTGGGTATCTCTTCAGATGACAACCTAGTCTCGGCTGGACTCCAAGAAGCAAGCATGTGGCTGTCGCGGCCTCAAGACCTTCAACTGAAAAGAGGGTGGCGCCAGTAGAGATCGTTCCCCCGGAGATAGCAAATACATCGGCGGAAAGCCCCCTGATGGGCTATCAAATTTCAAAGGTCAAAAGGCTTCCTAGCGTCCCATATCAGACAAGCATCTGCCCAGATGTTATCCACGAATCTGTCCCTTGTGAATGATAATGCCTCGCTGAAGTCAGCCACGAAGACTCCGGTCGGCGATACCTCGCCTCGCCGCGCGCGGAGCCCAGACCTACTCCTATAGTGGTGGTTGCGGTTGAGGGGAATTCTACCCACTAGTGAACTTGCAGGTTCGCAGCTCTCCACTCCCTATGGATTTACGTATCTTTCTTTGGAATTGTCAGGGAGCCAAGTCCCAGAACGTGGTCCGCTTCTTGAAAGACATGTTGAGGCAGCATGCCTTCTCTCTCTATAGTAGTCTTACTATAAACTCGCTCTAAGGGGTGGAGTGGCAGCCGACAGAGCCCCACGTAGCGCCCACAAAAGGTAAGGAGGGTCACCGCACTACTATAAGCCCACTCGCATCGAGGCCAACGGATTTTAAGGAGGAATATGGATCAGGTCATACGAAAGTAGAAATTCTCTCTTTCTCGTATCAAATGGCTAACATGCAGGTTTCGGGATTCGGCCTGGTTGATTCTCTCCGTTGTTTATGCAGACCCGATGGCTGCCCTCCGCACGAGGTTTTTGAAAGAAAGAAGTCCAGCAGTTTGCCAACTGTCTTACCCTGGAGATTTGAATTAATTCCTATTCTCCCATGAGAAGGTCGGTGGGTCAGATAGGGGAAGTCGTCCTTGCCCATTATTTCAACAATGCATCAACAATTGCAAACTCGTCGATCTTGGATTTCAAGGCGCAATGTGGACATGGCAAAGGGGAAATGCTCGAGAAAGGATTGACAGAGCCTTATGCAATCTGCAATGGAGATTGATTTTTGATGAAGCGACACGACAGTCCAACATCTTCCTCGGGTGTTCTCAGACCACCGCCCACTCCTTTTGTCTCTGAATAAGAGAAGGACTGACTCAGACCAACCAACCCCCCCTTCCTAGCCCCCTGGCTGCTTCACAAGGACTTCAAGAACGGTCCTGGGATAATACATTGTAGACGCCATGAAGGCCTTGACGTAAGGTAGGGGTTTCGGTCTTCCTTAAGTTCAAGGCAGAGGAAACTCTATAGTGCTCCTTGCCCGCGGCATAGAGAATGTGCTTGCTCACAAAGACTCAGCATTCCTGGCTCGACTGGAAAATGCACTTTGATCGGAATACGAAAGAGTCCTCAACCAGGAAGAGCACTATAGGGAGTAGGAGTAGGGGGCTGAGTAGGTAGTAGGGCTCTTCAGTCTCATGCTGACTGGGTCCTCTCGGGAGATCGCAACACGTTCTTAGTTCATGCTCGGCATCAAAGAAGGAAGAGGAAGATGAGAGTCGACCCTTTGAAACTGCCTGAAGGGGAGTGGTCTTCGGATGGTGAAACCCTCGAAACGCATGCTGTGGAGTCTTTCTCTTCTCTCTACTGCGATGAGTACTCTTTGGCCCCGCCTTACCCCATCTGGGGCTGCCACCCTTTGACGCGCTGAGGTTGACTCCCCTTTCTATAAGTGTGGCGAATGAAGAAGAGATCCACGAAGCTTTGTTCGTCCCCCCGCTATAGTGCGCCGGGTGTTGATGGGCTGTGCGCAGCTTTCTTTCAGTCTAATTGGGAGATTGTGAAGCCCTCGGTAAGTATCTTAGTGAATCAAAGCCTTGCCGGAAGTGGATTTGATACCTCCATCTGTAGAGCTCTCATCACTCTGGTTCCCAGGAGTGCCTTCCACTATCACCGAGTTTCGACCACCTGCTCCCTTTGGCCGATCCTCATGAAAGTCATCACCAATCGAATCAAACCTTGCCTCTCAAGACTCATTGGCGAGGCCCAGCTTTAGTGGCCGTGCCGGCAATGATAATATAGTCATTGTGCAAGAAGTCATAGATGAAATGAGAAAGTCTTTAAGTTGGGCAAAGTGGGTTGGCTCATGATCAAGGTGGATCTCGAAAAGGCCTATTCTCGTCTACGCTGGACCTGAATATATGAGACTGACGGCAGGGTTTCCCATGGAATGAAAAAGGCAGTCAGATCGCCCAAACAATTGGGTCGCAATGGCCTATCTCATTTATTCTTTGCGGATGACCTCTTTCTCAGAGGCCTCAGTCGGGCAGGTCAAGAGTTGGATGTTCTACAAGACTGAAGCATCTGTTCGGGGGCCTGATAGTTCCTCCTTTTCTGTGTCCAAGAACGTGACCAGCGGCCCTCCAAATCCAAGCGACATCGGGTTTCAAACTAACCGATGATCTAGGCCTGTACTGGTGTACCAGTCCTTCATGGCAGAAATAGCAAACAGTACTTAGTCGAGAAGGTCCAAAAGAGACTTAGCAATTGGACCTTGGCAGGACGTCTTACTCTAGTCAACTCAGCGATAATGTCCATCCCAAGCGCTACAAACCCGTCTTATACCGAAGAGCTTTAGTGGGCGCATTGAGCAGCTCTGTCGAGACCTTGGGGGAGGGGGTCTGAGAAAAGGAAAATGCACTTGGTAGGTTGGAACAAAGCCTGGTTGCTGGCGTTTCATATGTTTAATGAGGCTTGAATTGCAACCGCGCTATATGAGGTAGGGTGGGATGGAGGATCTCACAAGAACCAAACGCGCTCTGGGTAACAGGGAAATACGACGACTACCGCTCAGACCTCTTGTCCTTAATGACAGGAATGGCTCTCCTCTTTGGAAGGCAATCCGCAGACGTTGGGACTTCGTCAAAGAACATACGGGATGTGGGGCTGCTCCTTATGGTATGATTCTTGGGTTGGAGATACTTCGAGAGCAGATCTACTCCCACTACCCGCTACCCCGCTACCCGCTACCCCCGCTACCCGCTACCACTATAGGGTGTACCGCCCCGTGGGAGCCTGTAAGTAGCACTTACCCGCGCATGCCTTACTCGGGGTGCCGGCTCCCAGCCTATAGTCTTAGTGGGGCGTTCACTTGTTGGCTGCTTATAGGTGGTAGGCAGGCAGGCAGGTAGGCAGGTAGGCTGAAAATAAGCGTTACAAAAGAGCCTGACTCCCACGGGGCGCTTACAGTAGCACTCCCACGGGGCGGTAGGGTAGGTAGGTTGGAGCGAGTGGCCCCTGATATTCTATAGTTGTAAGCCCTAACTTCTTTGTAGTGCCTATAGGTAGAAAGCACTATAGGTAGAAAGGTAGTTGCGAGTGCTTTGAGGTACAGGAAAACAATACGGAAGCTTCTTAACAGTGATGGCTTAGAAGTCAGGGGGGAGGCAGAGAGAAGCAGTGGACTATTTCCAAGGGTGGATTGGTAAGGATAGTCATGGGTCAAGGGCTGTCCCTCCAACTTTCAACAGGAAGCTATCTACTGAACAAAGAACGGCGCAGGGGGTCGGAGGAGATGAATGATGCTGTTCAGTCTATCAATGCTGACAAGGCCCCTGTGTCACGCCTTCGGAAGCGTGCAATTTTTCGCGTTCGCGGATGTCGACTCGTGCGGCGTTGCGCCCCACGCGCACCGCTACGTGGGCTTCGGTCGTTCGGCCCCTACACACGCCGAACCGTCTCCCTCTTTTCTCTCTTGCTCACCCCACACGCACCTTGGCTCACACGCCCTTGCGGCACTCTGACTCCCCCGAGCAAGACTTGGGTTAGTCGTCCTTCCAAGTAGCCGCCCCTCTTTCGTCAGTGAGGCCCTCTCTTTCAGTCTTCTCTAGATGCTTCTTGGTTGCCTCCTCTTGTAACCACTTGTATTTATGCCAACTCGCGCTTGGTTGGCGACGAGTTGTCAACGAGTTGGCATCCAACCAACTCCCTCCACTTGCCTTGCCAACTCGCGCATGGTTGGCGCCAACTCGCACTCCGCTAACCTCCTAACCGACTTAGTTGTGGCCAGCTAGCGTCCAACTCGCGACGAGCTGTCCTCCACTCACCTCCAGCCGCCTCTTGACGCGCGCATACCACCGCGCTCGGTTCGGCCCGCGCCCGTGGCCGACGTCCGCAACGCTTCGTCCGCCCCGCACCGCTAGGTCCACCGCGTCGACCCCATGTCGCGGCCTCTCACGTTGGCACCTCTCGCGAGGCATCCCTCGACCCCTTGTGTTTCCGTGGGGTCGGCCACCACATGGTGATGTCTACTCCCCGGCCCTGCCCGGTGACGAGTTCGGCCGACTCGAACTAGGATGAAACTAGAACAGGCGAACTTAATCTCACATCGGATCTAGGCAACGTCCTCGTTGCCTCATGGAATGAACGAATGTTGTTCTCGTACTCCCACGCACTAGTCTCCCAACTGTCTTCCTCCTCAGATGCCCCTTGCCACCGGACGAGATAGAAGTCTTGTTTTGCCGTGACCCACCGTCTTATGAGCCTTTCTAAACTCGCCTAATTTCCCGGTTGTGGTGGAGCCCTTCGCATAGCTCTCTCGGGATCCTCATGGAAAGGCTTTAGCATACTCACATGGAAGGTGGGGTCTAACTTCAACCTCTCGGGTAAGTTCAAACGATAGGCTACTCGCCCCACTCCTTTCATTATTTCGAACGGACCATCATAACGAGGCCCGCACGGAGACCTCTCCATATGTGTTCTGGTATTTAAGGCCACACCCTCTCTCCCACTTGGAACTCCAGAGGTCTTCTGCCCCCAAAAGCATATTTGCGCATCCTCTCCTGCGCCCGCTCCAGCGACTGACTCCTCATAGGTTGCTTGCCTATGAAGAACCAACCTCCCGAAGAGCCGCTGGACACCTCTCCCCCGGCTGTGTTCGGCCCACCTCCATAGGAGTTAATGGTTGCCAACCCAAGGTTAACTCAAAGGGACTTTGACTAGTGGAGGAACTTCGATGGAGGTTATAGCAGAATTGGGCGGTATCAGGACACCCAATTCTTTTGACTGACCGACACAGTCTTAGATACTCCTCAAGGAGTGCGTTGATTCTTTCGGTCTGTCCATCGGTCTGAGGGTGTTGGGCTGTAGAGAAAGCTCTGTGCCCTTGGGTAGTCCAGAAGCGAGCGGGCTACGGATGAAGAAAGCCTCCCGATCGCTAACGATATCCTCTGGCACCCCGAAGTGCTGAACCACATGCCGAAAGAAGAGTTTAGCCCTTTCCCTTGCTGGACAATCTTTCGGCGCAGGTATGAAGACAGCATACTTGGAAAAAGGATCGACAACCACCAAGACCATTTCGAACCCGGGAACCCTGTGAGAAAATCCATGGAGAGTGAGACCCAGGGTCTTACTGGAATAGGTAGAGGTTGTAGCAACCCTGCTGACTTGGCCCTTTTGTCTTAGTCTTATCTTGTTGACAAATTGGGCACGCCTTCACATAATCAGCAACATCACAGGCCATATGGGGCCAAGCCAACCAAGCCAACCAGCCAACCAGCCTACCTACCTATAGCAGCCCGTTCTATGAGAGCCAGAGTTCGAGCGACCCCTGGATGTCCGGCGTAAAGGGTGTCATGGGTCTCTCGAATTCACCTTCGTCCTAGCCCCGGGTACTACGACCCTCTGACCTGACGTCCAGAGCAACCCATTTTCCATACCTGAATGAGTGGTGGTGATACCTTGATCAATTCGGTCCTTAATTAGTCGTTAGTACCTGGCAGTGTTAGTGGGCTCCCCTTGATGCTGTCGAATGAGGTCCTCTCCATGCACCCGTCTTACTGCGGCCACGATATCCACTACTTTCTTGCGAAAAGGGCATCCGCTACCCTACTGTCGGGTAGGGTCTCGACCCGGACGAGATTCCCATTCCAAATCAGACTCCTCCATCAACTCAAGCCACCTCGCCTGTCGAGGGGCTCTGTCTTCTTCAACCGGTGCGGAGTTCTCAGTGACTACCTTGAAGGGCGCCCCGAGTCAATATACTCGCCACACCTGAAGGCAATGAATCACTGCAAGAAGTTCCTTTTCGTGGGTCGCGGCTCTCCGCGTCCTTGAGCTTCCGGCTCTCAAAGGCCTTACTGTAGCGGGTGACCATCCTGTACCTTCACTACCCCAATAGCACGGTCGCTTGCATCGGTGTGCAACTCGAAGGGAAGGTGAAAGTCGGGCAACTGAAAGGCTCACTCGCAATGGCTTCCTTTAGCGCCGCCTTCTCACACCGTCTGGTCCATTCCCAAGGGGTTGTCTTTTGAAGAAGATCAGTCAAGGGCCTTAATGAATCGTCTATATCTATAGTAGTTGGCTAACCTTTTCTATAGTCTCCTGAACTCGGCCACAGACTAGGGCCTTTCCCAGTCCATGATGGCTTGAACCTTCCGTCCATCCATCTTCACCATGCCTCGCCCGATGATGTGTGTGACCCATCACAATGAATTTCTTCCCTTGCTCGCACAACTAGAAGTTCACATAGAGAGTGTGAGCTCGAAGTCTATCAATTTCCCCACTCCGCGGTGATCTACATCTTCCTCTAGTGATTGACTATAAACCACGATGTCATCCAGATAAAGAACCACGAACTCATCGAGCCCTCAACACCTCGTTCATCAGCCGACTGAAGGTGGCGGGGGCTTAGTCCAAAGGGCATGACGAGGAATTCGTACGACCCGTAGCGCGTCACCATTGCCGTCTTGCCCTCATCTCCAGGCGCGATACGTACCTGGTCTGCTTTTGAAGCTGAACGCTACTATAAGATGCACTGAACTTCGTTCAGCTTTAAATAGAACTGAAGGCTACTATAAGATGCGCTTCACTTCGTTCAGCTTATTTAGTGTCGCTTCACTATCGTTCAGGCTTTAGCACTTCGCTATATTTAGCTTCACTGAACTTCGTTCAGCTCTCCGCACCTTCGTTCAGGCCTACGTACCTCCGTCCTTATAGTGCGGTGGTGGAAAGGTTACGCAGCTCCGTCTGTGCTTCCAGTTGTAGATAATGGTTGCTCCAATCCAGTGGATCCTAATGCTCGGCCGATGATGGGAATGAGATGGAGTAATAGTTACTCTTTTGCCCGGCTGTTTGGACTGGTCCAAGGGGTCCCAGCGTCAGTGCCTTTCACATCCACCGAGAGTCGCCCCCCTGTGCACTGCTGATATCGACGAACTGGCACGGCTCAAGAGGAGGTCCGAATCGTCCTACAACTTCGACTGCTTTGTCCCCTTTGCTGATGAGACAGAATCTCTGGTCTGTTGCATCAGATCAGCGGGGATCTTAAACGACGATGCCATGACTGCGGTTCTCGCACTCTCGACGGCAGAACTTCTTAAACGGCCGAAAATGTGCCAGCGCCAGGGGAGTGCGACAGGGAAGGAAGCTGCCATGAGGAAGGGGAAAAAGGAAGATGGAACGGGGGCACCCCATCCGTCGAGGGTCTTTCTCAAGCCGCGGCCCCACCTCTTCAGGAAGGTATGTCTATAGCTTGATGTCGGTCATCTGGCCTTTCCCTACGCCTCATACTAAGCGGATCTTCTATAGCTGAGTAGTAATCGACTACGAGTCTCTTCCGGACTTTCCAGATGCCGACCGGGCATCCAGGCGCCGAGGTGGTTCCTGCCTCAGTCCGCCGATACACTAGATTGCGAGCGCGATGGCCTATAGCTACCGAAAGCGGCTACTACCGCAGAGCGGCGCACTAATAGTAATAGCGTGGTGTTTTGTGTTAGTGGGACCCACTAAGACTGCCAGGTAAGCCCACCCGGCCGCGTGTAGCGGGAGCGCCCACTAAGACGGTAAGGGAAGGTAAGGAGGCTTGCTCCGCTGCCGCCTGAAAGTCAGGCTCCTGCTACTCTACCCCACACCCCACTTACCCCACTTACAGAAAGGCCAGCACAGCTGCTTCCGATGCCCGGAAGGATTTGACTCCTGGGGCAGTTCCTCACACTCCAGCGTTGGGGTCCGTTGGGTGTGCAGACGCGCTCTCCCCCGGCTGGTTTTGTTGTTGCCGAGGAGGCCCCTCGACCTGCATCGGCTTTACCTTTACCAAAGGCGCGATCGGATCAACGCCCAGATTGCAGCGCTTGAGGCTGGGTCGCTCCTTTCTTCAGCCGTCCTCAGCATGCTGGTGCGAAGCATTATTAAGCTCCCTCAAAAGTCTGTCGCCTCACCCGCTTCGGCCTTGTTTTGACTACTAGTTCTTCTTTTGGCCGTGGCAGCCACCGCCTGCCTACTACCCACTAACACTGCCAGGTAGCGGGTCGGCCTGTGGCCACTGAAACAGTTTACTTATACCCTGAGGGCTACCTATAGATGCTTGCTCTCACCATTGTCTGAATTAGCCTTAGTGGTCTTCCGTCCTTTGTATGCGTTGATCACCTGACGGGTCTTCGGTCACTACCTATCCGCTTCTCCCCGAAGAGCTCCACATTCGCTTGTGAAATGAGAAATTCTACCAGGCAGCTACTTCTTGTTAATAGTGTGCTGGCCACGACCCCGGGTCGGCCTCCCTCCCTCCTTTTCCGTTTTCAGGCCCCGCCCTGGGGGAATGGATCGCCCTTTGACCGTCGTCTTGGAAAAAGGGGTGTTGCCTTGGGCGACGTGCATCATTAATTACTGTCAATCCTTGGAGAAGTCGTCTTGAATCCCGCGCATCTTAATCCGGCGTGAGGTCACTCTGGTCTGTTGCTGGGCCCCGAGATTCGCGCTTTTCACCCCAGTGACAATCTGGTCATGCAGGACATGCGGACGTGAGGTTTCAGGAGCCAGGTTGTCTACCCGCCTGCTCGCTCTTCTCTTGTTCGACACCGCCTTAGCTAGTCATTATAAGGTTTCCCCAATGCCCTTTGGAGTTGTCTTTCCTGCTGCGTCGAGTTCTTCCCCAACGGCTTCTCCGAAAAAACAGAGAGTTTCGGCCCATTGTTTATCTTGTTAGCAAGCCTAGGGCCGACGACGCAACCGGAACTCGTTTGGATTACCGGAAGGGAGGGGGAATCACGGAGGCAAGGCTGCCTGGAGGATGTGGAGTCCACTGTAGTTCTCAAGCCGATAGAGAGATTGAGGTTCTTCCCGATTTCGTCACACATTGGGATTCTTCCCAATCTCTTTCGTCACCCAGGGGAGACTATAGGGTCTTCTCAGGACGCGATTGATCCCGGGAATTACCCCTGGGGCATGTCGGCTGGAAGTCGATAGCGGCCATTTGGATTGTGGCCCGCCGATCCTTCCCGCAAAAAGGTGGCGGAACCCACCCTAGCTGCGAGATATCCCGCATGAGGCATGTCATCATCTGCTGGGTGCCCTTCCTCGGAAACCACCGCCTCATCAGAAGATTTTCTCCTGCTGGTTTGGCGATTGCATGAGTATCGGCTGCGATGCAGGTTGAAAGAGTCTTCCTCTCGGCAATGCGGACATCATCATCCATGGAGTCCAAGGTTCCGCAAGTCAACAATTGCGGGTTCCGTGCATATGAATCTTGATGTAACTGGCAGCCACCCCTGACCTCGCCGCGCGCGGAGCCCATACGCGCAAAAGGTGGTAGCGGGCGGCGGTGGGGCCGAGGTCACTGAAGACGAAGGACTAATCGGCGGAATTGAAAGAGGCTGTCTTGGTGAGGCGAGAACCAGCAGGCCAGTAGCACCAACTAGTGGAAGAGAGGCCCGCTGGGTAATTCGGCAGCTCTCTCTATCGGTCGGAACCCGATAGACTCCTGGTCCCCTTGGCAGCATTTCGCCTTCATCCACCATCGGCTCCCAATATCTTCTCCAGCCAACGCAGGTCGAGAGAATGAAATTCTCCCTGAGCGCTTGTGATTAGGCTCCTGCACCAGTCAGGCAAGCCCGCCAGAAAACGGGATGTTGACGAGGTTTCGGCCAGGGTTGGTAGCGAGAAGAGGGAGGCATCTCAAGCTAAGCTGGATCAGTTGGTTAAGCTACAAGAATGGGCTGTCTCGTTTGCGGCTGGCATGGCAGCTACGGTGCTGATCAGGACCAGGAGGCGAAAAGATCGCGATGTGCCGAACTTTCGGCCAGGATGCAAGGTCTCCAAGGCCTACGCCAACTCCACGAGGAAATGGGCAGAATGAATGATGAAATGGGCAGCATAGAGCTTGGAATTGGCCCAAGCCCAGCCCCAAGGTAACTAAGGCCGTGGAAAGGCAAGATGATCAACCATATAAAGAGTGTTGAGTAGCATTGGATTACTGGTGGCTGGCGAGGAATTCGGAGCGAGATGCCTTTCTTCAAGGGGGGAATGGCTGTCAATGTGCGGGTTGGCTGAGGGGACGCGCCTTTCCACATCTGGTCCAAGGGATGGCCTGGTGTCCCGGGGCGGGGTACCTACCGAGGCCAGAGACCGAGACAGTAGACAAACCCCGGAGGAAGGGGGTGACGTCGGAAGGCAACTAATCATAGTCTTCCCCGCCCTTACATCTTGCTTCCTTACCCCCGGTAGACTGACGGGATAAGAAGCACACCCTTCCTTTAGGGAATAGAAGCACACTTATGCTTTCCCCTTTCCTTTAGGGTCCCCGATCTGACCCTTTGGGCCTTCCCTCCACTTCTTGTTACCGGAAGAAAAATCCCCTACTGCTACTGTCAGGCTCCCACGGTGCCGTGCCTCCCTTTTGTCTTAGTTGTAGTAACTGCTACCCGGCTGCGCTACCTTGAACTTTCTTTATCAAAGCCTTGCCTTACTCCCCCCGTGGCGGGTGCCATTCCTTGCCTGACGTAAGGCTATAGGCCTAGGTCAGCCTTGCGAAACAAGCCTTACTGTAAGCCCACGGGGCCCACCCCTACCACTAAGCGGCCCACTAAGACGGTAAGCCCCACCGCAACAAGGTGCAATGCCCACTAAGACAAAAGGTAGCAGTGTAGGCACTATAGGAGGCCGCTAACACTGCCAGGGTGACGCGGAGGCACCGCCACGTGGGAGCCTGACAGTAGCAGTAGTCAAGGAAGATTTGGAGCTGCTTTGGCCGTTACTGTGAGCACCCCTACCCCCCCAGACGCACAAAAGGTAAGCCGCGTAGTGGGCATTGCTACCACCCGAGGTAGCAGTGGGGGAGGCAGTCAATCAATCTATATTGATCCGAAAGAAGATTAAAATCCATCTAATAGCACGCACCTATGGCCCATGGGTGATCTCGAATATCTTCTTTTTAATATCCGATCGCAACTTCGAATATGGAATTCGAAGGTATCAAATAAGAAACGATACTCCTCGAATCATAGAACTATAATGAAGTACAATCTATCGACATTTATCAAATTTGAAAAAGAGTCAAGAAATGATTTGATCCTCTTATTTCTCGAACCGAGAGATCCATGAATCGGGATCCTAATGCAAGTAGTATACAAATGAACCAACGGGAGCAAGAATTTCAGTGAACATTTGGAACATTTCATTTCTCGGGAGCAAGTAGCCATTTTCGAGTACAGTGTTCGATCGATTATGTATTAATTAATATACTATTGATTGGTCGAGATTATCGACAAAAAGATTTGCTTAAGATCACTATTGTTTCTTTTTGTCCAAGTTATTTCTTTTTGTTGTCCAAGCTATCCGAGATCCACATCTATGAATTGAAAGGTCCGAATGATCCACTTTGTAATCGCCTGTTAGAATTAGTAGGTTTTCAAATCGTTCATTTGAAAAAATCGAAACACTTATTATTGGATTTCGAGGAACAATGGATCACCATTTTTGTTCAATAAGATACTAAAGTGAATGATTGACTCATTTCATACTAGAAATAATCGCAAGAAATCTTTATAACACCGATTCCTATTTCTCAATGATATCCCACGATCGGGACAATTGGCTGAATCCCGTGAAACCATTTCATAGAAGTTCATTGATATCCTCTTTATAAAGCAAATCGACTTTTGATTCTTGAATAATCGATATCATTTATGCTTCTATTATAACAAAAGATTCCCTTTTATGTGGAAAAGGCTTTGTATCAATAATTATGATTTTACATATGGACAATTCCTCAATATCTTGTTCATTGGGCAACAAAATATTTTCTTTGGTGGCAATAAAGAAAAAAACATGCTTTTTTTGGACAGAGATACTATTCCACCAATCGAGTCACACCTGAATATCAGATATTCTGCATGGATCAGATATAGAATGGTCAATTCTTCTTCTTCCATTGTTCCAGAATCGCCCACAATGGAATAAGATAAGTTATCTTTCGAGTAAGTCTTGACTTTTTGTTTGGTAACAAGGAGGGACCCTAAACGGCAACGGCTCTTGGTCTAGTCACTCCAGCCATGTCTTGGTGTAGTGGTCCCCACTGGTGGAGCTTCCATGAACACATGCAGGCCAACGGGCGGGGCTTGCTAAACAATCTGCAATTACCTTCTCTATAAACATGTTGTACCTGCCCTGTTGAGCATTTCTCTGATCGCAGCACAGAGGGCTGAATGAATCTATCTATCCTCAGATAGTAGAAATTGGATCGCTGTCCAACTCCAGTATCATCCTTATCAGCCCCAGTTCCCAGGCTAGTCTGAGGCCATCCAACGCGCACCAGAGTTCTGCATCTCCTATGGAAGACGAGACCGTCCAAGATTGATTGTAAATCCTCCCATCCACTTCACTATCCCGGATGATATCTCCTGCTGCAGCTCCGTGTGTGCATGCTGCACCATCCTCACTTTGGCCCAGGTTGGCAGAGGTCGTGCCCATCCAATGAGTTCCACACTCCTCACTGCTTTCCCATTTCCTTCTTTCCTCATTGCTTCATTTGTTCATTAGTTGCAGCCCGGGCCGGTGAATGGGCTCTTAAAAATGATGTGATTTCGCTTCTTCCATATGAGCCAGCACATAACTCCAAAGGAACTAACTCAATTGTTTGGGCGATTCCCTGGGGTGTGGGGGTGCATTCAGGTTTTTTGACAGCCATTCATCTATGTGGGCATGCCAGAACCTGATTCGAGCGTTGGATCAGTTTACTCCAAATTGCGCAGGCTGAGGGACAATCTCTGAGAGTGTGTATGAGGTTTTCCTCCGCAGCCCCACAAATGCTGCAAGCTGCACTATCCGAGAGGTCTCGTCCGCATCGCTCGCCGCCGCCCGCAGCCGCCCCGCCACTTACCCACTAAGACAAAAGCCCACGGCACGGAGCGGTGAGTCTTGCTTTAGTAGTAGCCAGATAAATGATCGAACTCTCTGGGGGCCGGGCCTTCCCTTACTGGAATGCCCACTCCCACCCCACTTCGGATCCTCCTCCAAGATGACTGATCTTGCTCTTTGTACGCGGATGCCACACTGAACGCTCCCTCCTCCGACGCTTTCCATGCTATCCTCTCACCTCCCACGCCGGGGTGGCTTGGTACTCGCCATTACAAGGAGGGCGCTTGGGGGGTCTGATCGCGTCCCAATTCCACTCCCCCGATGGAGCCTCGGCCACTTTGTTGTAATAATTCACGAGCGTAGGGTCTGCTGTGACTCTCGAGTGGGCCTTTGACGTAGCCCGTGTAGAAGTCGCCTTGCCTTACTCGGGGCCCTAACCCTAACCTTCCCACGTGGCGCCTGCCTTACAGCGGGGCCGGCCCACTATTTCTATAGTGGGGGCGCATGCTTCCTTTAAGCCTCCTTGTTGCGTCCTATAGTGCCCGGCTGCTACCTTGACGCTTACAGTAAGGCTACCTGCCCCTACTCCCACGGGGCGCACTATAGGCCTACGCATCCGCTCCCACTAACACTATAGGCTGGGCGGGAGGCACCGAGATAACAAGGCAGCCAACAAGTTCAAGGTAACGGTGAGTGAAACTTCGACGATATCCCCGGAGCCCATAAGTCTGTATAGTAGAGTAGATATGCTATTACTTTACCAAAGACATTTTCAGTACACAGGGATGGGTCAGAGCCGAGGTAAATAGGTTGCTGGATCTTTTCCCTGCTATAGTTGAGGGCCCAACCAAGAGCGGATCCGATAAGGAGGAAGTCCTAAAAAGGCCTCGCCCCGGTAGAAGAAAAGGTAGACTCGGTCCTCGCAGGAGGGCGCATTAATGAATTTCCGGAAGCAAGGTGCGTAGCCTTCTTGCACAATTGAAAGAAAAGGACGCGAAAAGGCCTCTTTTCAAATAGGGGAATGGGAATGCCACCATCCATCCACTTGAAAGTAGCCTATTCTTCGAGCCTACACTTGCGGAAACTCTTGCACACTTGACTTTCAGGCTCGATCAATTTGGAATGGACATCTGATACTGGGGAGGAAGCCCCATTTCATTCTCTTAGCTCAGAGAGGTTTTGTCGATTGAATACAAGGCAAGATAAGATGCTACGAATCGACTGATCTTTCCTGTGTTTTTTGCCTGACCTGCTACGCCCCTTCTCTTGCTTGAGAATGCACAGCACTGCTGGTAGGTAGGATTCATGCTGAGTGAATGTCCGAGCAGGGTCGTAGCCTTAAACCGGCTAATCGAGTGCCTTTACTTTACTAGCTTTCCGCTTTCTTACTAGAGATGAATGTTCAACCGGTCTGGCATATGCCTCTTTTTAGACTATTGGATTCACTGGCATCCATTCCATTTCCTTTCCTAAGTGACATCCAAATCCTTTTGAAGCTCAGTCTAAAACAGCCTTTTCTTCTTCATCAACCAGCCTATAATGATGAACAGCTCCTTCTATGCCTCCCATTTTCTTCACTGCCTCCTATTCTGGGAAGGAATTACTTCAAGGAATCGGAAGTCATGACTTGACTAGTCCTCTCGCTACGACCCTTACTCAACTAAGGGGTTACACATGCCACCATCCACCCGCCTACCACTAAAGGCGGTGGGCCCCGAGCCTACACTTGCTTGCTTCAAGTTGCCCAAGGTTTAGAATCAATGTACTGTCCCAGTCACGACTATAGTCAGGGCCATAGTCAAGTGAATCCCTTTTTTCCTTTCTTCCGGGTTCACTTCTAGCTTCTTTCCAAGGCCAGGACTGAAGCAAAGGCCTTCTTCTTACAACAGACGGTTCGATCAAAGAGTGCAGCTGGCTAAGCCGCATCTTCTGCTTTCGCGGGAGTGCTTGAAATGTCTTGGTCCAAAGAGAGGTTTTAATCGTCTTCAGTCACTAGCCATTGCTCCTCTCGTCTCGAAGAGTAATAGTCAGAATATGCCGATATGCCATCTTCATTACTAGCTCTGACGACTAGTCCTCCGCTAATGAACCCCCTTCTCTTCCGAAACAGGGCATTCGTCGTAAGCCCTTTACTTTTCATGTGCAGCCTAGTCTCTGTGCGTGGATATCTTTGACTATGAAAAGAGCGCATTCGAGGCATGAATCCTCTTCCACCCGCCTACCACTAAAGGCGGTGGGCCCATTGCAAGGGCTTTGTAGGCATAAGGAAAGCAGGTAAGACAGT
This sequence comes from Brasenia schreberi, assembly GCA_036023115.1. Taxonomy (NCBI): domain Eukaryota; kingdom Viridiplantae; phylum Streptophyta; class Magnoliopsida; order Nymphaeales; family Cabombaceae; genus Brasenia; species Brasenia schreberi. The sequence continues at coordinate 120,130 of JAYKKT010000019.1, read as the reverse complement.
GACGAACTCGGACATTAAGTATGGACACTATAGGTACAAAAGCAGGAGTTCAGTTCCGAGCCTTAGATAGGAATGATTAGGCTTCTCTCGACCTGTGAAGAAAAGAGTTTGAAGATGTGACCTAGCCGTGCATTGTCGGATAATCGGAATCTGTCCCTCGAGAAAGAGTGAGTAAGATAGGCATGAGGCATAGAGACCGGCCCCACCCAAGAAATCTTTCGAAAAGCGGGCGGGACTGATGAATAGATGCGCGAGACAAGGCATTAGACATGGATGGACAAGAGCCTGGCCTGGTCGGATTTGCACTTCTCAAAGCCCTTTCGTAAGGCAGTGAAGTTGACTAGCTAGGCGAAAGAAAGGTTCCGTTCCGGATTCCATAGCAGCTCCTGATGAACTAGTGGCATTGCCACATATTCTAATTGCCTTCCCCCTACTCCTCGTCCAGTAACGAAGGAGTGTAGGCTCTTTTGTAACGGGGTATTCCACTACTCTATTTTAAGGCAGTGTAGCCTGTAGTAGTGCGGAGCAAGCCACTTTACTGTAAGGTGCTTACGCTTACCCTATAGTGTCAGCTCCCACGGGGCGTGCCTGACTCCCACTATAGGCCTGCCTTACTGTAGCGCCCGCCTATAGTGTAGGTAAGCCGCTAACACTGCCAGGGAAGGGGGTGGTTCGGCCCCCACTCTGCGCCCACTCTGCTCCAAAAGCAAGGCCTCCCCGTGGGAGTGGGCTACAGTTACTACGTCAAAGGCCTTTTTGGTAGCAGTGGCTAAAGGGTTCAGCCGATTTCTCACGAGACCTTCGCACCAGTGGCAAAGCTCACATCTATGTGAGTGATTATCAGTCTTGCCGCACATAAGGGATGGAGAATGTATCAATTGGATGTGAAGAATGCATTCCTTCAAGGAAACGGAAGACATTTACATGCACCTGCCTCCTGGGTTTAATGATGTAGGGAGTGAAGGAAAAGTGTGCAAGTTGAGGAAAGCTATCTATGGTTTCAAGCAAGATCCTCGTGCTTGGTTTTCACTCCCCCGGGGCGGTAGTCAAGCAGTCGTTAGCTTGGGATATAAGAGAGAGTGACCTCTTTCCAAATTCTTTATCAAGAATCAGGCCTTGCTGATTGCACTATCACTATAGGAGTGGATGATATTGTTCTCACAGGAGATGATTATGAAGAGTTAACCTTCGGAAGCAATTACATGAGATCTGTGATCTCAAAGACCTTGGTCAGTTACACCCTTACAGTAGTGCGCCCCCTGGGAGTCAGGCTTGGGCATAGAAGTTCTACACGCACGAAAGGGGATCGTCACAAAGGAAATATGTATTGGACTTGCTAAAGGATACGGGATTATGTATGGAAGGGTGTAAGGGCCCATTCATACCAACCTCAAATTGGGTCTCAACCCTTCGTTGGAAGGTACCTTTTTTTGGTACTGGTAGTACAACTCATTTATCTTACCATTAGACGACCAGACATTACTTATGCGGTTGGAATGGTGAGTAGGTGAATGCATGCACCCACTCAAGCTCCCACCCCACCCTAACTGTGGGGTGGGGTTGATGCAGTATATCGCATTTTCTGGTATCTGAAGCTAAATCCTGGTGGAGGCCATGGACATTTTGATATTGTCCTTATATTATAGTAGTGTCTGATGCGCCTTATAGTAGGGCAGGATCATTAGAAGATAGAAGATCGACCTCGGCTCACGCCCGCTAGTTGTGAGGTGGAGGCCCGCGAGTCAGTGGTATCATGGAAAATTGGAAGTAGTGTCGTGTCAGTAGTGGCACTTAGGAAAGAGCGCAGAAGCAGAAGCAGACCTTATAGTGGTTGGGCAATCGCTCAAGGGATGTGTGAAGGCATGTGGCCCACTAACACAAAAGGTCGGTCATTGGTGAAGGCCCACTTAACTTAAGGCGTGGGTGAAGCAGTGAAAATGCCCCTACCCCTACCACACCAAGACGTAGGGGTGGGGTAGCGGCTCTCTATTGTGAGAACTGCCATACTGCATCTAATCCTGTGTTTCGAGAGAACGAAATTTATATGGATTGCCACACGAGTACGTACTATAGGGGTGGCAAATTCAGAGTTTCGGGGCGTACATGTACAATCTCAAAGACAGTTTGCTGACATTCTAACCAAGGCAAGGCAGCAAAAAGAGAACAAAGACACACCTCTTTCATATTGTAAACAAGTTGGGAATCATGGATATATTCATCCCAACTTAGGGGGGAGTGTTGAATGGATCCGTGTGCTGGTCCGTCCATAGGACCGCCCTATCTATCTGAAGGTAGATTTCGGGTTGGTCCAATGCTTTGTAATTGTCTTATATACCCCCATGGAATGAAGCATTCCTTTCTTCTTCCGCATGTTCTCCGCCTCTTCCTGGTCTTCTTCGAATTTCATTAACGCATCCCCCAGATGTTGCTCGAATCTAACACAGAAAACGAATGCTCATGTCATGACAGAGGAGAGGGCCCAAGGAAGGGATCCGAGTGGGAATGACTGTGGCCTGCCCGGGGGAGGCAATGCAGTATGCCTAGAGATTGCAGAGGGATACCTCGTGACGTAGGGTTACCCATCCCATGATTATGACTTGGAATAGCAGAGGGGCGGGCGGAAGCCCATGGTCGGTAACGTCCAACAAGAGTTGATAAAAGAGAGGAAACCCCACTCCGCGGTGGTGGCGCTTCTTCTGACTCGTGTGAGCAAAGCTAAACAAGTCAGAAGGAAACTGGGATTTCAATATAAGGAGTTGATGGATGCAGTAGGCATGATGGGGGGGCATCCGGGTCATGTGGAACCCTATGAAGATCATGACAGACGAGAGCGCAATTCATACATATGAGGATTGAAAGAGGAGACGCCCTGGCTATTCACTGCTGTCTATGATAGCCCCAGGGAATCGGATAGGAGAGGCCCTACAACACTAATAGCGGTAGGCGGGTTTCAGAGATTGCTTCACCATTACAAAAGACGAGCCGTGGATGCTGGCAGGTTCTTTTAATGAGATCAGCTGTGAAGAGTAAGAAAGAGGAGGAGCTCAGGTGAGCCTTAGGAGATGTACAAGATTCTCGAATTGGCCCTCTGTAGTGGTTCTGAGCAGACTCATCGATGTGGGATCGCCCGAAATGAACTTGGAGGGGGCCTTGGTATCATAGAGTTTATAAGAGGCTGGATAGAGCCTTATGTAATGTAATATGGAATGGCCTTGAGGCGCATCTTTGTGTGGTACCGCGACTACAATCGGATCACCACCCTTTCTTTATCAACCTGGAGAGGAAACGAAGCTTACAATAGCCAGCGAGCAGACCATTTCGTGAGGCAACTTGGCTCCAGCATGAGGATTTTTCTCACGAAAGCATGTTGGGAAGAAGCAGCTACCTCGCCCCCACTATAGAGGTTAGCGGTGGTAGCCTGACTTGACTCCCCCGGGGCGGTAGAGGTTTACCCTACCGTGGCGTGCGATCGCTCCCACGTGGCGGGTGCCTCCCGTCAGTTGGCGTGGGGCGGCTCCTTGTTGCGGCTCGCCCCCTTGGAGTATGCCGCTACCGCCACGTGGGCTTACAGTAGGCAGGTAGGCCAAGTTCTTCCTTGAATGGACAAAAGCCCATAAGTCTTCTTCATCCCAAAGAGCCATAGAAGTACTAGTCTTTGTATGCTATGTTCATGTCTTTCGTCCAAAAGATAAGATGGAAGATGAAGATGAAAGAAAGGAAATGAAGACGTATGGCAGAGGCGCACTACTGTAAGGTGGATTGTAATGCCTGATCCTCAAGGAACCACTATCGACGACTCCTCCCAAGAATCTTCTCTTGCTCCTGCCGAGGTCAATCCTGAAACCTTACATCCCATAACATCTGATATAGACCTTCCAATTGCCCTAAGAAAAGGGAATCTTACATTTCTAACCCCATTGCTCAGTGTGTGTCTTACTCTCTGACTGATGAATCATCTAAATGATATTAGCTAGCAATGCTGAGTCACATCCTCCACCTTTCTACTACTACTACTACTGGTGGATGAGGCTATCCAGATGCCAAGGTGGAAACAATGCAGGATGAGATGGATGCTCTAGAGAAGAAGAAGACTTGGGATCTAGTGGAATTACCTCCGGGAAGAAAGCCAGTTGGATGTCAGTGGATCCACACTGTGTTCTTTCAGGCTGATGGAGAGGTTGAAAGGCCGCTACCCTACTCCCACGGGTTGGTTCACCACCGCTGCGGTGCGCCCACAAAAAAAAGGTAGCCTTACTGTAAGGGCCGCTACACTTACCTCACTTTTGTGTTAGTGGGCCTTGAACTTTCCGCTTTAGTGGTAGCGCTACTGTAACGGAGTCATGTAACACGACCTTGACGTATGCCGCTACCGCCCCGTGGGAGCCTGACTTTCTTGCTATAGTGTCTTAGATGAGTTACTACAACTAAGACTGACGGGAGGCACCGAGATCACAAGGCGTAACTACGGAAAGGTAGCGGGGCCAGGTTGGTGGCTAAGGGATTTTGCCTTTTTTATGGCATTGATTATCATGAGACGTTTGCACCAGTGGCTAAACTCACATCCATCAGAGTCAGAATCAGTGACGCTGCGAGGATGGAAGATGTATCAATTAGATGTAAAGAATGCTTTTCTTCAAGGGAGTCTGTGCGAAGACATCCATATGGAACCCTGGGTTCAAAAGTGCTGAGAGGCCTTAGTAGAAGCGGTCCGCAAATGAAGAAAAGCTAGATATGGCCTAAAGCAAGAACCTCGTGCATGGTTTGCACCGCTATCAATAAGGTGTCAAGGAGGGAAGGAGCAACTACCCACGGGGCCCCTCTTCATAAAGAAAAGAGAAAAGTCTATTGATAGCACTATAGGAGTGGATGATATTGTGATCACGGGAGACGATCGTGAAGAGATTGCTTCACTCAAGAAGCAACTGCACAATTGTTTTGTTCTTGGTCAGTTACATTACCACTACCGCCCCGTGGGAGTCAGGCTAGCGAAGTTGTTCTTTGCTCGTCTTTGACATCAACACTCCTAACTCTAAGAAAGAGGAGCCAGCGTCAGCCGCTTAGTTCGTCTATTGGCTTTCAAAAAGCGTAGTTGAGAAATGGTACTACACTGACATCTTCTTTGTTGAATAGCTCTCTCTTACTAACTATATTGATTAGTTAGTTCAGCTGCTCTTTAGTTCTTATGGTCCTCGTAAGCGTCTTTCATCTTTCAGTGCCCACGCCCTCATGGGATGGTGATTCTACAGAGTTATATGGTACGACTCTCGAGTACTCTTTCTTTCGTCATAAATGGCCCTTTCGGCCGGCAGGCAATGGAGTTCAGGATCGATAGCATCTTCCTCGGCGGGGTGGAAGGCGGGCTTGGAAGCTTTCTACTAGATGAATGAGTTGAAGCTTAATAACAAGAGCGACTAAGAATTGTTTAAGTCTTTCGTAGGGGCCAGCGTTGCGATAGCGTGGGCCACCCTCCAACTGTTTGCGTAAAGTCTTCAAGGCGGGGTAGGTGTGAATAGTTATGGAGGCGTTGAGAATAGGGTGTGTGGCGAGGGAGAGGACGATCTTCGTAAGGTCCCTCCGCCTTCTCCACCGGATGACAGAGCCAGGAAGAAGACCTGTACTTCAGCTGCTTGTTCGGAGGTCAGCGGTGAAGAAGGGCTTCGTCGAAGCAATGTACCACCGTTCTCACAGCTTCAACGAAGCAACCCGAAACCCTAGTCCAAAACGGGCAGAAGGAGGATGATAGCATGACTTCTTTCTCTTTTGAGGACGATGCGGTCCGATACTAGCGATGAGGAGATGGAAGGGGCGAAGGATATAGAGTTCGAAGACAGAGACGCTTCATTTGTCATTCAGATGTCTGAAAGTTTTTCAACCTGACTTTTAGTGGTAGTGGCGTGGCCAGCCCTTGGAAGAAGACGGTAGTGGTTGCTCGGTTGGGAAAGATAATGCGCTCTGTGAAAGGATTCGCACGGAAAGCTTCAGGTGGAGGTGATCGATCTTGAAAGGAAGACTATAGGACCTGGTTCAATTTGCTCCAGAAAAGGACTACGCGCATGCCCTGTTGGATGGTCCGTGGATGGCGCATTGGGGAGATACCTTTTGTGCGTCTGGGCGTCCAACCGTGGCATCCCGATTTCTCTACGGAGTCAGATCGAATCACGCTTTGTAAGATAAGTAGTAGCCTGGGAAAGGAACCCAGGCAATCAACCTATATCACAAAACGGGCTCTTGTGGGAAGAATGGTGAAGATCGACTACAGCTGCATCTGACAGAGGGTCTATTCATATAGCGCCAGAGTAGCAGTGGAGTTGGATCAGGCCGTTTCAGTCTGAATTCGAGGGAAAACAACCTTCAATCTTGTATGAAGGAGTCAAATGTGTAGGGACATACAGAAGCTGATTGCAGACATGAGACAGAAGGAGAAGGTGCTAAGGATTCCTTTCATAAGGAAGGCATTCGATTGGGTCGAGATAAAGATGAGCGGTGGTCCCACTGAAAGACAGCAATACGGGCCGATGGCGGTGCAACGAAGAGGTCGTAAGCCGAGAAGAGTGCGGATCCAACTGGTCTCTTGCACCAACTGTTATCAGTAGTAACCCCCAAGGTTTTGAGGTGCTGGCGCATGAAGCAGGGGAGGAGGACAGTTCTGTTCAACCGAAACCATTTCACTTCTGCTGATAGGACGGACGTTGAGATCAAATGGCTTCCAGCAGCCTGTCATAGGCCTGGCTCCATTGGAAGAGGGGGCTCCGAAACAGAAGGCGGCATATGTTCCCAATCCCAGGACTGTCAAAGATGATTATAGCCGATCAAACTTCTGGAGGCAAATCGGTCCGGGCTGGCGAAACCAGCCGAACCTTGGAGAAGAGTAGCGAGGCAGCAGGAGGTGAAGTACCAAATAAGAACGAGGCTTATGATACGGTCGCAGGAAAGGAGAATGTGGATCCGATCATGGCTGCAAGCTCACTGAGCACACAGACAGAACTCATACGGAGTTGGCAGACTAAGAAGCAAAAGAATGTGTCAAACTCTAATGGCTGGACCACCGGACCACCTTCAAAAAAGGCGGTAGTAGCACCACTCTCAACTCTGTCTTCAGCGCCTTCAATTAGTTGACTAATTTCTTAGTCAATTCAATGGGACTCCCAATGGTTTTCTAAAGAAAATCTGACTCAATCCGCGACAGGGACCGGACTCCAATACCATGCGGAGGCTGGAAGAAGGGCTGAAAGCCAATGGGGAAGACAACTCAGTACTGGTGGGGAGGTTCAGGCTTTGGAGAGTCCGACGCAGGCGGTGCTGGGGAGGCTGAAGCACTCATCGCCTGAGTCTCTCTGACGTATATCCTTGATCCTCAGATGGATAAGAACAGGATCCTCACATGGAACTGCCAGGTAGCAGGTTATCACATGGTGATAAGTATGATTCAGGATCTTCTTCGGTGGTGGTATTATTTTAAACTCGCATAAGTGGGGCGGCCATTACATTAGACGCATCGGTTTTCTTCATTCAGAGTGGAAGCAGCTGGTTTCAAAGGAGGCATATGGGTGTTATGGAGCCTAGGAAATCCTTTCGTATATGGATATGCCTTCTATACTATAGCTTAGCTGGTGAACATGAGAATCGGTTTCCCTGGCTCAGTTTACGTTCTCCGCTGGCTGATCCTTCTGCCCGTATGAGGAAGGCGGACTCATGTCTATACTACTCATCAACAAGTCCTTGGTGCTTATTGGGCCTTTACTCGCATTCAAAGGTGGGTGGATCTCCGAGGGGTAGTCGTCCTTGCCATCGGTTTCAGCCTTGTGTCAACGAATGTGGGTTGATCGACATGGGGTTCCACGGCCCAATGTGCACTTGGCAGCGAGGTCTTGTGAAAGAGAGGCTCGACCGAGGCCTCCCTGGAGGCTACTTTTCGACGAGGCAGGGCGTGTATGTTCAGATCACAGGCCTATTCTTCTGTCCCGGGGTGGCCGAAGGATCAAGAATGGTAGTGCTCCATTTCGATGGATGGCACCGTTCAAAGAGTTTGTTAGTGTGGGACATATGAAGAATTTCGCGCTGAAGGGCTTCGAAAAAAAGAGGTTGCTCGCGTCATTGAGAGGGATTGCAAGACGATTGGAGGTGATCAGTACATCCAAGCAAATGTTCAGATGATCTTAGGATGGAGTATGAAAGAATGATGAACCAGGAGGAGTTTTGATGAATAGTAGTAGGGGGGTGAGTAGGTGAGTAGGTGAGTAGTAGGCTGAGTAGGGCTGGAAGGGCCCATTCTTCTTGGGTTACAGCGGGGGACCGTAACACGATTTTCATGCGGGCTGACGCATTGAAGGCGCTTCCCAACGGTCAGTGGTGCTATGATGAAGTTCAACGACATGCTTTTTCATTCTACAGTGGATTATATGAAGAAGAAATAGCGTACGCCCCATTGTATCCGATACGCGGCAGATTTCCACCAATAGACAGCGAAGCGAAACAGAGGTTGGTCAGGCCGGCGTCTGATACGGGCGGCTCTCTTTTGGATGAAGCCGATTCAGGCTCCTGGGCACGAGGGATTCTGTGCTGCATTCTTGGGAAATGCCAGCAATTATCTCTTTTTACAAGGGTGTCTTAATCGAAATAGCATGGAGGAAGACAGATGTCAGGCTGTAATCACACCCTATCTATAATAAGCCGACGGCCATAACAGAGCTCAGACCGATTAGTCTTCTCCCAGTTATATACTACTATATAATGATGAAGTGCTAATCGTGTGAAAGCAATTCTACCTTTGATTATTGATGACACACAGGCAAGTTTCATTCCTAAAAGGCAGCAGATTGTTGATAACATCGTCATAGTGCAAGAGGTGGCGCACTCGATGCGTAGGAAGCAAGGCACGGCTGTCTTATCGTATCGCTTTTCAACCTATCCCTTCTTCCTGTCAAGTGGATCTAGAAAAAGCGTCGGTTGCGCTGGGACTGAATCTTCTACACTTTAGCTTTAGTAGATGTCCCGCTCATCATGGTCTTGCTCAAGAGTTGTGCTGCGAGCTCCTTATAGCAGAAACTATAAGGCTGTCCAAATCATTCAAGCCTACTAGTGGGGCCCCGGCCTTACTGCATCGAATGCATGATAAGGGAAGAAAGCCAGCTGTGGGGGGCGCCCGATGTTGTTAGGTAGAAGGGGAGTCCCGCTCACACACTTCTTTTTCGCTTTCCGGCATTTCCTGTCAGAGGTCTTTTTGCTGAGGCCTCGGTGGAGCAGATGCGGTCCAAATGTGTTGCAGGATTTCTGTGCGTGTTCATTCCAGTCTTACACAACTGCCGATCATTTCAGATCTAAGAAAGAGGGTGAAAGTGAAGAGCCGAATCGAAGGCCACGGTTCTTTCATCAAGACCTCGTAATCCTTCAAAAGCCTTGTCCGATCGGAGGCGTAACTGGTGCTTCTTCCATTCATTCGATGAGCCAGCCCCTACCCACTAGTATGCTTATAGTCGTGTTACATGACGTAACTGCTACTGTAAGGCCCCACGTGGCGGCACCCTATAGTGGGGTGGGGCCCTTGCCTTACTCGCGGTGCCACCTCTGCAAGAAGTGATAGTATAGACTGAGCCGCAACTAGTAAGGCACTATAGGTCTATAGTAAGTTGCCCGCCCCGTGGGTCGTCGTAGCTATAGGCTGTCTGACACTGACTCGCGGTCCTTTACTATAGGAGTCTTAGTGGGCTTACCTGGCAGTGTGGCGTGGGGTGCGTGAGGTAGTGTACGGCTACTGTAATACCCCGTGGGTATAGGTAATTAATGCCTCCTTACCACTCCGCTACCTTACTATATAGTAGCCGCTACCTCGCCCCCACTCTGCGGTGGTAGCGGCACTATAGGCCGTAGCATCCGGTCTGTTTTGCAAGGCGTAACCGCCACGTGGGAGCCTTACAGTAGCCGAGCCTTACTCGCTCCCACCCACGTGGCGGGTGCCTACCGTCAGTTGGCGTGGGGCACTTAGTAGCATAACCCGGCTCACCGCACTATAAGGACTCCGGGATTGATAAGAGTTGAGCGAAGCGAAATTGACTTGGCTGAACGATAGTGAAGGGACGTAGGGCTGAGCGTAGCGAAGTGCTAAAGCCTGAACGAAGTGAAGCGACACTAAATAACTGAGCGTAGCGAAGTTTCTAAAGACTGAACGAAGTGAAGCGACACTAAATAAGCTGAGCGTAGCGAAGTGCTAAAGCCTGAACGAAGTGAAGCGACACTATATAAGCTGAGCGTAGCGAAGTGCTAAAGCCTGAACGAAGTTCAGCGACACTATATAAGCTGAGCGTAGCGAAGTGCTAAAGCCTGAACGAAGTGAAGCGACACTATATAAGCTGAGCGTAGCGAAGGGCTTTAGCCTGAACGAAGTGAAGCGCTTTAGCCTGAACGAAGTGAAGCGCTTTAGCCTGGTGAAGCTACAGAGCAGCAGGTCATATAACAAACGTCAAAGTAGTGACGTCGGTAGCCGGTAGCTAGCGGGGTTCTTGTGTCAGTGTGGGCATTTTCAGGGGATCAACTCATTCTTTCCTAAGGAGTGAGCTCTTAGAGAAAATCGGGTGCTCAATCATGACCCCATTTGATGTAGTTGTGGGGGCACTATTCAGTGTAACATTGCATTACATGGTGTGATCCTAAACATGCAAGGGCAGGACACAAAGGTTGACCTATATGCAATTCCTATGAGAGGTGTTGATGTAGTCATAGGGTGGGAAATTAGGTGGAGTGTTTTGGGACTTTACCAAGAAGAAACTATCCTTCACGCGTCAAACCTATTCTCTCAAAGCGAGACACGTCCTTAGTTGAGGTTAAGGCTAAACAAGCCAATCATGAAAAGTCAGCCCCAAGCTTGTTACATGGTCCTACAAACCCCTACTCCAATGCTTGCTCCGAATGGAGCCAGTCAAGAAACTTGGCCTTTTTTGAAAGATAGACCAGGAACCATACTACCGCCCCGTGGGAGCTTACACCCACGGAGGTCTAGCTGTGCCCACTGCCAGGTAAGAGGGAGAAAAAGATCCCAACAAGGTGATGGCCCACTATAGAAACCCACTAAGACAAAAGGAGAGCCCACCCGGCCTATAGTTAGTGCGGGAGCCCCCACGCCAACTGCCAGGTCAAAGCCACATCTCTTTAAGGGTCAGGCTTGTTCCGCGAGGCTGCCGCCGTCAGGTGAGATAGGGAATGGTTTTGTATATGCTATGGGGAATGGCACTATAAGAGTACGCCTATACCCACTCCGCGGTGGCATTCACTGACCTGCCTATAGTAAGCTTACAGTAGTGGCTTCTTTCGCAGGGCCCCCACGCCAACTGCTAGCGGTGCTTTTGGAGTACTGTAAGCCTGAAAGTTCAAGGTAGCAGAAAGAGCCGGGCACTATAGGCCCACGCCAACTGACGGGAGGCACTGTAACGCATGCCTATAGGGTAAGCCACTACTATAAGCGTAGCGCTCCCACGTGGCGGTAGCGGTAGCGGGTAGCGCGCACTTTCTTTGGAAAGTCTCAAAGAATGTGGCAGCTAGTGGGCCGATTCTATCGCACAACACTCCCACGGGGCGGTGGCTTCAATAGATCTCAAGAAATCGGAACTGGGTGCTTGGATACTTGATGGGAGAGTCAGCCCTACACAGTACCAACTTCTAGTCGTGTGAATCTTTGAGTAGGCTTAAGAAAGCAGGATGGAAAGTGCGGTGCCTATCGTTGGCAGGGCGGATCACCCTCACTCAGTCTGTTCTTTCCCCTTACTACCACATGCAAAGGCCTCCCAAGTGCGGTTGTTCAGTAGATAGAAAGAGGAGAGGCTGTCCGTCAAGCCAGGGCGACTGTGATCAGGGAAAAAAGGCTCACTGCTGGACCACTTTGTGCAGGCCGAAGAACCAAGGTGGGCTTGGAATCCGGCAATTCAAGCTAATGAACTTTGAAAGTGGGCTGGGGGCCTCCTTCGGCCTCACTAATGGATGGGCCCAAGTCCTGATTGGCTTATTGGTGGTCGTGGCGAGAGACTCCCGAGAGCAGCTGCACTACTGAGGAAACTTGTGAAGCCGGCTTATCCGCAGTTATAGTTGTTATAGTTGTGGTCAGGTTTTTCTCGATGAATACCAACCCTGGTTTGGTGGATCTTGCAAAATCGAAAACATCAGGTATGGATGGTGCAGAATGTTAACTGGAGTATTGTGTTTGGAGTAGGCGTGAGACTGATCTGGAGGTGGAGGAATAGTAGTTTGTTTGAGGAAGAGTACGAACCCCCGTTTAATCCACGGCCACTACTTGAAGCTAAGCTCAGCCAAAGAAATGAACGATTGCTGGAAGCCTTACGAGACAAATAACCTGCTGCAAGAGAAGAGTCTCGACGTAAATCTCATGGCACCAAGGCCGGATTCAAGTTCACGGGGCCTAAGAGGCAACGCTGGAAGAGCTGGTTATGGCGGTTAAGGGATCGGGAAGTGGATTAGAGGCCGGGCACCTGGGAACGGCTGGCTTCAAAGGCGGAACTATGGGGAATCCTTAGGGGGCTTGAGGTGGCATGGGAAGGTGGATATAGGTTACATGTGTGCGAAAGTGATGCGAAGGCGTGAGTTGAGCGTAGCGAAATTTTGTAGATGAACGATAGTGTTCTTTTGGAGTTTGGTTGAGCGTAGCGAAATTGACTACAGTCTGAACTATAGTGTTATTTTGGAGTTGGTTGAGCGTAGCGAAATTGAAATACTTCGCTACTAATAAATAATGCTTCACTGAACTTCGTTCAGCTTATAGTAGTGCGCCACTTCACGCTACTATAAGATGCACTGAACTTCGTTCAGTAAAATGTATCCCACTCAGCTGCACTCGCTTCGCTCACAACTCCAAAAGAACACTTCGTTCAGACTGTAGTCAATTTCGCTACGCCAAAAGAACACTTCGTTCATGATCTTCTCTTCGCTTCGCTCAGCTCTACGCACCTACGTGAAGCTCACGCCTCGTTTATAGTGTGTCGCTTCACTACGTTCAGTCTAAAGACCTTCGTTCAGGTAAATAACCGTCACTGAACTTCGTTCAGCTTATTTAGTGTCGCTTCACTTCGTTCAGTCTAAAGACCTTCGTCCCTTGGCCAACGGTTAAAGACTTGCATGAAACTAACATAAAATGCAAGCCTCTCCAGCCTGGTTGTTTTTGGTTCATATTTGACTGACCAAGCAAATCAAAGCTCAAATCTTCGGGTTTTCTTTCCAAAGAAAAGTTCTTTCATTAGTCTTCTCCAAAGGACAACCAATTGTACAGGGACTGAACTTACTAATTAGACTCCAAGGTCTTTCAAGAAGAAAAGACTAACAAAGGGAATCTGGCTAACTGCTTATAAGCTACTAGACCTTCGGGCATGTCATAACTTCCAATTAGTGTTGCCTCGAAAAAGAACTGAATGAAGACTATGTGCTATTTTTCTTTTTGACATCACGTTCCGAGTCAACACACTCTCTAATCGTCAGGTGTTATAGGGCGGGACTTTGGGAAAGAAAGATAGATGCCGACTAAGTGATCTAGCTAGTTTGGTTAGCTTTCCTTAGCATCAACATTGGTCGTGAGTCGCGTCAGAAGAGTTGGGCTGCTTGACACTGAAGACCAACCTTCACTCACTGACGAGAATATGGGGAGGAGCATAAGCATAAGGAAACAACTCGGATGGCCCCCGAAGAGAAGAAAGACCTCAGTTCCTAGAGCAGAGCCGAATACACCGCATCTTTCCAAGAAGCAGGGATGGAAAGGTCTCTTTTGCGGCTTTTCAATCAAAGAATTACTTATTCAAAGTAGAGCCAATGGCTTACGCTGATCGTAGGTCCCGGGGATCAACCGAAGTGTATCCATGGCCCTGGGCAGGTCTCAATAAAGACTGTTTCCGCTGTGAAACGGCAAGAAAAGTAAAATCCCACGTGCACTTTCCTGCTTTGTTTGGGTTTCCTCCACTTCGCCGCCTCTGAACCTCCTTTTCTAGTGAAGCTATACGACTCAGCTCTCTTTTGAAAGGCTTTCACCTTTGAAAAAGCCCCTGCTGGACGAGATAAGCCCCAGAGCAAGATCGGACCTAGAACAGCTTTTTTCGTATATAGCGAAACTAGCCAAGAATAAGCTTTTCGGTCGACGGCCGCCCTTTTTGAGTGTAGTAAGGCCCTGCCTTATATGTCAACCATTTCAAAGACCACCTCTTTGTTGGTATGGTTGACTTCAAAGCTTCCATTAAGACAATAAGATTGGCTGTCGCCGAACCGAACCTAACATTGTTTTTCTTTCTTCGGAGTCTGAAAAGTCATAAAAGAAAGCCGATTCAATTAACGACGCCTGGTGGTGCCCTATCTATCCTACGAAAAGCAAAAAGTGATATAGGTTCCTTAGCCCTTCGCTGGCTACGAGCCTTCCTACCACAGTAGCTTAAGCACTTTGGGGCAGGTGTTGAGAGTGGAGTGATTCGAATACACTAAGAAATAAGCGCCCCGTCAATTCTTTTTCTGTTATGTTACGTATAGTAGAGAATATGTGAAAGAAAGAAGTACTAAGCTAGTTTCTGGGAATGGATCTCAGAATGGAGCCAATCAGATCAGCGGGAGGGATTGACTATTTGATGATGTTTTTGAAAGGCTTAGTTCAAGCCTTTTCAACTTGTCTTTGTGCGGTAGCAAACTATCTTCATCGAGGAATTGTCTAACGACCGGTCAAGTCAGTAAGGCGAAAGCGGTATCGCCAAGGGCAAGGAACCAATAAAAGCCGAGCCAGTACCCTATTTCATTCATTCCTCTCACAAGTGGCTTTGGTAAATCGATTTCAAGGCTTTTTTGAGTATTGTAGAATAGAAGAAAGGAAGGAGTTGGGACCAGGAAAGAGTTACTTGATTGACGACGTCTTTTGCCATAAGAATTACTACTTACTCAGTGTCATAAGCTTCAGTCGAAGCATTAGCGTACCCAACGTACAAGACGGATGCCGAGGCAAGAAGCCCCGAAAACGCAAAAAAAGAGCTCGACCCGGAAAGCTACTTTCGGAGTTTCCAGAGGTGAGGGTTGGTTTGAACTAATGAGTGAAAGATCAAGGCTAGGCCGCGCCATCCTTCCTGCTATTGTGAAAGAACCCCTATGGACGACTTCTGCAAGGATGATGAACCCTAAGATCAAGGCTATCCGGAGTGGACACACATTCAAACCAGATCCATTGTCAATGAGCACTAAAGGAGAACCGCCGAAGAGTGATTTTTTTCTTTTTAGAGTGCCGGTGGCAACTCGTCATCGGAAAAGATAATGACCTGGCAGTGTGGCGTGGGGTGCCATGACTTGATGGCCGACTATACGCTCTCAAATTGAAGCTTCGATCTCTGACGGAACATGGGCGCACTATAAGAGGTGGTGCGGGAATTTATGAAGTCTTCACCAGTTTTGACTTCCGTCCGGTCAACGGCAAAGGATTTGTGGTCTACAGCGATGCCTCAAGTCACAGATTAGGCCGCGTTCTCATGCAAGACAGGCCTACGCATCCCGTCAACTGACGCCCTACGAAGGGTTTGATAAGGCCCGCCCTTCGAGTTAGCAGCAGTGGTTTTGGCGGGGGCACTATCTCTACGGCGAAAGGTTCGAAGTATTTACCGACCACAAGAACCGCTACATTAAGGCATCTTCACCCAAAAGGAGCTGAATATGAGACAGAGGACAGAGGAGGTGGCTTTTTCTGCTGAAGGATTATGACTTGACGATCCAATCCCGGCGCGAAGGCTGATGCATTAAGCAGGAAGGCTGAAGGCAACATGGCGACATTGATCACTTCACAGCGCAGCATCTTAATTGAGAGCTCGCTTGGTAGGAGTATACTCTGACTTTTGGAGCACTAAGAAAGAGCTTGCTGCTATTTTAAATTGGCCCCTCTACCAGCTTGATGGTTATCATGCCTTACTCCATGGCTATCTACAAGAGGAAGTGTATATGGAGCGCCCTCTGGGGTATCTTGCGAACGCGGAGACTTCCAAAGTATGAAGAATAAAGAAAGCTATCTATAGTCTCATCTCCAAGGGCATGGTTTGAGAAGTTCAGTAAAGTGGTGACTGAATACGGAATGAACCGAGCACGGAGAATTCCATATTTGTTCGACATAGTCAACCTGGCTCAATTATTCTTGCAGTAGATGTTGATGATCTTCTTATTTACTGGAAGTGAGAACGATGGTCTTAGGCCACCACCTAAGTCAGTATTTCCATACTCAAGATCTCGGTCAGCTAAGTGGCGTAGAGGTTTTCAGATCAGAAGAGGGCTCTTATTGACCTCTTAAGATAGACCGGACTCATGGTAGCCAAACCTGCTGATACCCCAATGGACGTTCCGCACGCAGCCAACTAAAAGCGGACGTCTCCAGTATTTCTCCCAAACATCAGACTAAGAAGCTTTCATTCCACACTTCCCAGTAGCTAAGTCTCTCCTTCTATTGCCCCCCCTACTATAAGATAAGCTAAGCTCCTTCTTTGGCTTTTTGAAGCTGTGCATATTAGACAGTAGACTTTCTTCAATTCGATTAACGTATAGGAGTCTCGAAGATAGGAGGAGAAGAAAGGGGAACTCAAAGAGGAGAGTCAGGTCTCGGTTCCGTGGATTTTCTCAAGCAAGCTAGCGAGCCAGAAAAGAGGACAATTGAGGACAGAGGAAAGAAAAAGCGGTTCGAGTTCTTTCGCCTAAGAGTAACTCCACTCTTCAGTTTCCCTTGGAAGAAAGCCGCTGCTCATACAAACTGAGTACGCGAGGAGAGCCTCTACTTGGGAATCGCTGATTCTAAGTCCAGGCCATAGTCTTTAGCATGTTCTGAAAGAAATGCAGAATTTGCTTGAGCGCTGAGCTGTCGGAAGAGAAAGAAAGCAAAGTCACATAAGTGAAGAATTCACCGACCAGGCTTTTCTTTGAATTAAGAAAATAGTTCAGGCTCTCAAAAGTATGTTTTCACAGTCTTCCATTGATTGAAAGGTGCAGTGAAGTTCAGTCTCCCATTCTCATGAATAGAGAGCGCCCAAAACCCTTTTTATCCTATGGTGACTTGGCCTTTCAATATCCACCCAGCCTGTATGATGGTTAGCACTCGACCGTATACAGTATAAGGGATTCGCTTTTGCCTCACCACTCCCCAACAACGCTTTCTATTCACCAGTATGCTGCACTACCAGCTACTCAAAGTCAAAGAAAGAGAGACCAAGGCTAGATGAAAGGAGGGCTTAGACACAAAGGTAGGAGAATTGGATTTCTCGATTATTCATTCAATGAAGCAGCCTAACCTAAAAAGGAAGAGAGATTGGATGTATCGGACTTGAGGCGCGGCCTCAATTCAAGATATTTGGCCACGGCCACTCGTAAGAAGAGAATTAGTCTGATTCTTTTTTTGGCTCCCATATACATATTGATGGCAGATCAGAACTCAGATTGAGAGAACTGCCTACCGGAGGCCTTCTTTTTCTGAGAATCGAACCTCAAAGACCTTTAGATGGACGGTCCCTTAGCCCCTTCAATCTACGAGGTACCCATTTCCACCCATATGGAAACATTTGGACGACCGAACGCACCGAAAGGATTTCTTTTGTTCATTCCTTGCTCTTTGGTACCGGAACTCAACATCTTACCGCTCCGTGGGGTCTGTTATCGGCAACGTCCCTTTCGTCGGTAAAGTACGTGTGTAGGAGCGCTCCCACGGCCTTCGTCTTTCCTGTCGGTTGTGAGAAGATTGGGGCTCCCTGACCCACTGTTCCCAGCTTTCGTCTGCTTTCGAACATCCGGCGATTTTATTGATGCTGCCTGCGGCATTTCTTCTTTCAGTCTTCCAGTTTCCACAAAGTGGGGGCTATCAATACTCTTTCTGTTGTCGTACCCTTATGCCCGGCGCCCGAGGTAGAATCTCTATTTTTCAATAGACTCCATTCATGGGCGCGCGGAGTACTGTATTGAGAATGGTTTATGGCGGATCCTCTTGGTAAAGGGGGAAAGAGAAAACGGCAATGCTCTTATGCCCCTCTCCGTTTTGGGGGCTCTTCCTTCCTTTTGGTCTTTCTTTCGGTGGTTACGGCTTTTCAAAATGTCAAAGTTGTGCCAACTGGCGTGCATGAAGCTAGGGGACTTTGTGATCTTAGAAAAGAAAGATCCCTTTTCTTCTCGTGGGGTAATTGACGCGAAAGCTTGTTTTCTTTCCGGTTAGAGACGCACGGCCGAAAGGATGTGTTTTCGCTTGCCGCCCCACGGAGCGGAGCGGTCAGACTAGTAGTCGAATTTACAGCTATACCGGCCGCCTAATGGAATGGAAGATTGACGGCTTCAAACCTGCTTCTTCTTTTCAGAAGGGTTCCTTCTCTCTAACAAAAAGTCGAGGCCCCACCTTTGTAGCTGCCTAATGTCTCCATGCATCTTTAGAACTATGGAACTACCATATCAACTAATTTTTCTACGATTGAACTGCACTGAATTTGTACGTATCCTACTAAATCCTTCTCGTAACGGGCACCGCAAGACATTGATTGGAAAGCGATATTCAAAGGCGAAGCAAAAAGCTAGGTGCTGCAAAAACTCACTAATGAGTGTTTAGTTTAGTGAGACCAAGTTGGTACAGTTGCAACGCGAATTGGTTATTGACCCGGCCTGTAAGTACAACTCTTTCAAACAGGAGGCACTGTAGGTACGAAGGTGGTATCGGTCCCAAGAACCTGTTCGCACTAAGATCCAATAACTCCAGACTTGTAAGCTTCGAAACCTATAGACAAGGCTAAACTACCGTGTTATTAAATGCAAGATCGAGGAGCTGGAGTCTGGGCATGGCAGCCAGGGGCAGGATGGGGATTTAACCAGTTCAATTCTGATTGGAGAGGTCCAGTTCAGTGAGTCGCATGGCACACTTTGCGGGGGCTGGGATGGATCCAGTGAGATTGATGTAATGGAGAGAGAGGCTTTGACGGGTTTCAAGAGAAAGGAGGTAGAGACTGAACTTCAGTCTGCACCGAGTGGCCCGTCTGAGAAGAGTACACGTGGCCTCCTAACCATGCAACGCCTCGAAGCATACTCCCCGCGTGTGATTCCAGTTCGGTAGCTGGGGGTTGGGGAGAGAGTGATTGAAGAAGATTAGAAGATATATATCTCCAGCCATGGCCGACGCAAAGGAAGAGAAGAAGCAAAAAGCAGGCTAGGGCTAAGTGAAAATGGTCGCGAAAGCATACTAAGTAGTATGCTCGCCCGTCAAAAAAGCTTAGTATGACCCCGTCAAAATAGAATCCGGTCTGTATGGCCCGGTCAAATAATGCCCTGGTCATTGATCCTAGGGTCAAAAGTCGTCAGGTGTAGGCCCCCTGGCTCAGGCTAAGCGGTCTATTCCGTCCACCCACGCTCATATCCTAAAAGAAAATGAGTCGGGGCGGGGCGTGACCGTGATGATAATGAAGGCCTGTCGTCACGATATTGACGTTGGTTCTACCAACGAAAGGCTTCATAAACAAGGATTTATTGCTGAAACTTCTACTCAGCTACTCAGATTCCAACCGGAAAGACATGCTTCGAACGACACCCTCGTGGTTTTAGACTTTAGACTAAACGAAGATTCCACATTTTCCTTCGGGTGAGACCCGCTTCCAATTGACTGCATAAACAAGTAGGAAGTTCCTCATCGCTTATAGGATATTCCGAGTCACAAATAATGAGTTACTTTAGGTCAGATTGAAAAAGGAGGATTCGCCTATAGGCAAGCTAGGCTATAAGTAGTCAACTCCATTTTCCCGACCAGTCACAAATCAGAAGGGGAGGCTATCGCAAAAAGTCCAACTTCAGAGGGTTGGGTAAATACACCTCTTCCTCAATGTTAGTTCCTTACTATTGGCGCTTCGCTTTTTTTGAAAAACCCAGCTCTTCGTGTCCTTCCCAATGCCTATTGGTAAGCCGCCGTCAGCCTTACTGAGAATAAGCGAACGACCCCCTTACTGAGTGCTCGAGCGTTGGAGAGCCCAAGAGTTGGAGGTTGGGAGAAGGCCTCGTTGATGAACGGATCTTCCCCCTATGGGGCCACCATATCATGCATGGGATGCTTTTTCCGTCCTCCTTCATTATGAAGACTCGACGCAACTAATCATCGTCGAGATCGGGCTTAGGCAAAAACAGGGGACGAAGCGCACTAATTGGAAATTGAAAGACCTCCTCCATCCTCACTCTTTTCTGATACCTACTCTTCCCCTCTCCTCTTTCGAGGCATTGGTCAAACCACTTTTCGAAAGGTTTGAGAACTGCACTATAAGCTGCCTTACTGAAAGAGATTCGAGCTTACCCCCACGGGGCGGTAGGGGACTGAGCCGATTTATGGAATCAGTCAAATTCCGATTTCTCGAACTCTTCTTACCGCTACCAGCTCTAACAAGAGCCGTCCTTTGTTCCGCTAGAGAACCCTTTCCAGTACCTACTAAAGCCTTATACTGCCGTCTACAGACATATAGAGGCCTATCAGGGATAGGGTAGGTTGCAACCCTCGGGCGGGGCCAGCCCTACGGTGACGGATTCACTCGGTACATAGTGTTGAGGTATCGCGACATGGTGAGCCGGGGTCTCACCAATTTCACCAGCTGACCGCTGTTCAAACCGACTACTTGGCAGACCAAAAGGTCCCTATAACTATCGTTATAGATCTTACAGAACCTTACCTTGTAACGAGATTTTTCCTCATTTCTCATTTATGAACTGCGATCTTAGATCTGTTTTATGCAAAAGAAGACTTGGTTCTTTGCCTCTGTGCTACAACTATAGGCGTCTTCCCACGCAGGAAGCGGTCGCTTCCAACCTGGCAGGCAGGGGGTGGTGCGTGAAAGGAGTTCAAATCAAGCCAGTACAATCCCCATCCGTAGTGGATTCTCGGGGTCGATGCCTAGTGGTAGCGTCCAAGCAGTACGCCAGCAGTAGTAGGGACAGTGCTCTTCATGCTTTGCGCTACTGTAACGCTGAACGACAGTGAAGCGACACTACTATAAGGATGAACGAAGTGAAGCGCATCTTATAGTAGCGTGAAGTGGCGCACTACTATAAGCTGAACGAAGTTCAGTTCTATTTAAAGCTGAACGAAGTTCAGTGCATCTTATAGTAGCGTTCAGAGGTATTAACTGGCTCTATCCGATAGGATAGAGGAGTTGACAATAAGCTGACGGAGGGAAGTGGTTGGTAATGGTCAGAGATCTTTCAGAACCTTCTTGCCTTGTCCAACAGTTCTCCTATCCCTACGCCTACAGTTCACGCTTTAGGCGGGTGTTAGTGTGCTTAGCTTTAGTGGTCCGTCCCCGTGGGATTCATTCGGGATAACGAGGCGCTTACACACGGCGCTCTCGGTGCTCACCCTACCGGTGGCATACAAAATCCTCATTCAGGTGAAGCTCCTCACTTCTTTGGAATCGCGGACATCCGCCTTCGTCTAAACGAGACAGTTCGGTCCATATCCGGTGTGGGCGTTGTCCGTGGGAGTCAACCGCCTCATCCAACTTACTGTCGAAATTGTGAAGCTTAGAATATTAAGGGCCCAGTGACAGACGAGAAACTTCCGGCTACTGCAAGAGGCCTAAAGAAAGCGCTCGATAATTTATACCAATCATCGCTGTCTGCACCGAAGTGCATCCTACAAAGACAGAAAAAGAGAAGGGTCTCCCTGAAGGTAAGACACTATAGCATCACTACTGTCCAGGCGCGCCCGGTTCTAGCTAATGCTCTTTCTCTAGCAATGGGCCCACTAACACTGCCAGGTAGGGTGAGAAGCAAAGCGGACCGACCATATACCCTGTTGTCCTTAAAGGAAGCGTAGGCGTAGGGATAGGTTCACCATAGATTCAGGGTTCCCCTCAACTGAACTAGCTGACTTCATCCTATCGGCTTCCAGATCCTGTTCCATCGGAAAAAACCCCCAAGGGAGTCCACTCCTAACGGAGAAGGAAGGGGAAGTGCTGCGAAAGGCCCCTTCTTTATCAAATTCACGCTATAGAACGCCTACATAAGCACTAGACGAAATCCCTTGACTTGCGGCTGCACTTAGAACTCATCTGCTCTCTTCGGTTATTCTTCCTATGGCATTCAAGGTATAGGTTCTTCTTCTGGGTGTGCCATGGGAAATTGGTGTTGGAGCGGTGGACGCTGGGTGAGCCTCACACTACCCAATTCCAACGCAGTGGGACAACCACGGCTCAATTGCGCGGACCCGCCCCGTGGGTCCCGTAAAATAGCGGGAAAGCACCGAAGAGTTCGAATTGTCATGTGGTACAGCCTTCTTCTCACCGGTCTTGCTGCCCTTTCTGCGCAGGTGCCATCTGGCTCCGGCGCAAGGGTCTTTTTCTGGGGAAAAAACGTGAGGCGCTCCTTGCGGCCCACGGGGCTCCAAAAGCAGGGCATGGCCAGCTCCCATAGTGTGACGGGCGGTGAAGGCCCGGGAACGAATGAACCGACGTATGGCTGACCGGCGATTACTAGCGATTCCGGCTGAATGCTGGAGCGGGTCTTTTTTTGTGTCCTTCTCAAACAAAGAAGGAAGAGAGAGAGAGAGAATGAGGCTGAGCCCGGCCGCGATGTTGGATGTCAAAGGCAGCGGCTTGTCTTCGCTCTCCGTGCGTAAGAGCGAGTTTCGTAGACAAGGCCCTGTACCAGACGCAGCATCTTCGTTCGCGTCCGCTCGGAAATCACTTCTCCAAGCTAAGGGAAGCGTGGTAGCTCCTCATTCAAATCCATCCAACTATAGTAAGGAAGGAAGGCCCAGTGGTGATGAAAAAGACAAAGTTAATCTTGTAAAATTGGATTTGTAGGCCGAGATTCTGTGGAACCCAGGAACCCACGGGGGAGCGATCGCATGCCTACCCGAATGCAAATGAGCCCTGTACTTTTGCCCTTCTTTCCAAATTAACCAACAGCCTTATGCCCTTACCCTATCCTATCCATTGGCCAACGATTCCAAATGAAATGCAAGAATTTCTATTTGTTGAGCTCACATTTTGACAGCAAAAAGGACGGTGATAAGGCTCAAGCGACGGCACGGCCGGGCCCCCACGCCAACTGACGGGGCTTACTGTTCCAATTAGTGGGAGAGTACCCGGCAGCTAACGCAAGGCGTAACTGACCGTAAGCCCTGGCAGTGTTAGCGGTAAGCTCCCACAATTGGTTATCTGGAGGCCGAACCGGTCCAGGAGATTGAGTCTGACCCCCTGGGCAGTTTGAAGATGACACAATTCAGTTATTTCTCCCCACGAGATGAACCTGGGTTTGGTGAATCGAAGTTATTAAATCAGCTGTTGTTCACCTTTCAGTAAAGGCCCCTAAAATGCGCCAGAAGCTATACTAACTATAATAGTAGTGGGGGCGCAGGGAAGGCCGGCCTAACCTGATCGGTCGCCAGCGTACCTCCTGCTGAGCCCCATGGATTTGGTGCTGAGTGAGCCGGGGAGGCCCTGCCGCCCTCCGCGAGGTCAGGGAGTGCAGTTAACGAAGGGAGACCCTACCATCAGAAGGACCGTCTTGGGATCCAAAGAAGAAGATAAGTGCTTTCTTCTGGGCAATGGCTGCATGATCAGGAAGGTGATAGAGGAAGAAGTCTCCACCGGATTTCAAAGTGAAAAAAAAACCCTCGCCCCCGCGACGATCTTCAGTTGTCTTTGGGCTTGCCTTACCGCCCCGTGGGAGTAGCATAGATGTGGGGCCAGCTTCAATTCTTCTTCGAAGTCGACTATAGGCTCGAGCCCTTCAGGATTTCCGCATCTAAGGCAAGCGTTACGTCTTATAAGCGGATCCTGGCCTATAGCGCCACGTGGGAGTTGTCTTCCCAATGGGAAGTGACATAGATTGAAAACCGGAGGAACGAAGGTCTTTAGACTGAACGTAGTGAAGCGACACACTATAAACGAGGCGTGAGCTGAGCGAAGCGAAGTATTTGATTCACGATAGTGAAGCTCGTTGGATGAGCAAAGCGAAGTATTTTATGAACGAAGTTCAGCTCGTTGGATGAGCGAAGCGAAGTATTTGTAGAACGATAGTGTTCTTTTGGAGTTGGATGAGCGAAGCGAAGTATTTGTAGAACGATAGTGTTCTTTTGGAGTTGGATGAGCGAAGCGAAGTATTTGATGAACGAAGTTCAGCTCGTTGGATGAGCGAAGCGAAGTATTTGATGAACGAAGTGAAGCTCGTTGGATGAGCGAAGCGAAGTATTTTATTCACGATAGTTCAGCTCGTTGGATGAGCGAAGCGAAATGTTTGATGAACGACAGTGTTCTTTTGGAGTTGGATGAGCGAAGCTAAATTGACTATGGCCTTAACGATAGTGTTCTTTTGGCGAAGCGAAATGTTTTCTTCACTATAGTGTTCTTTTGGAGTTAGGTTGAGCAAAGCGAAATTGACTTGGCTGAACGTAAGTGTTATTTTGGAGTTAGGTTGAGCGTAGCGAAATGTTTTCTGAACGTAGTTCTGATTTTGGAGTGTTTTGCTGAGCGAAGCGAAGTTTACGTAGGCCTTAACGACAGTGTTATTTTGGCAAAGCGAAATTGACTACAGCCTGAACGATAGTAAAGCATTATTTACTGAAACGAAGTGAAGCTATACTTTAACTGAACGAAGTGAAGAGCTAGAAAGCAGTTGCGCCTTGCTCCTATAGTGCTCTTTAAGCTCCAAAGACAAGAAGCTATGCACTAAGTAGCGCACTAAGTAGCGCACTAAGTATCGCCAAGAAGCTATGCTATTCAGCTATGAAGCTAAGTCAAAGCAAGCCAAGAAGCTAAGTCAAAGCTCCTATAGTGCAGAGAAGCAAGGAAGCGCCTATAGTGCTAACAAGCTATGCTATGAAGCTATGAAGCTATGAAGCTAAGGAAAAGCAAGCCAATCAGCTAGGGCAAAGCTAAGTTGCAGCGTAGCGCCAAGAAGCTATGCTATTCAGCTATGAAGCTAAGGAAAAGCAAAGAAAAGAAAAGAAGCAAGGCTAAGGAAAAGCGAAGAAGAAAGATAAAGAAAGACCGGTTGAAGCCAAGGAGTTAAGTGCAGAGAAGCAAGGAAAAGCACCTATAGTGAAGAAAAGCAATAGGCTGGTTTGAATTGAAAGCTAAGGAAAAGCAAGCCAAGAAGCGCCTATAGTGAAGCAAAGAAAAGAAAAGAAGCATAGCAAGAAGCTAAGGAAAAGCGAAGAAGCCAAGAAGCTAAGGAAAAGCGAAGAAGCCAAGAAGCTAAGTTGCAGCGTAGCGCCAATCAGCTATGCTATGAAGAGATAAATGTGAAATGGGAGGAGGATGGATGGATTCACATTCATTCCGATGGCTCTTTCACACAAGCTTACCCACTAACACTGCCAGGTAGTGCGTGCTGGCTGTGGGAGTTTCATACGAAAAAAAGAAGAGTGGTCAGGGTCAGGAAGTGTGCTATCTGCGGAAGCATGGGGGGCGTGGGATGGGCTTCGACTGGCTTGGGAATTGGGGTTTCTTCAGGTAATACTATCAATGGATGATAAGGTGTAGGTCTCCTACCTTCATGGCGGTGAAGTAAACACACATGAAATTCGACGGCCCACTACCACTAAAGGATAAGAGCTTCTCAAGCGTGACTGGCAGGTCTCTTGTTGGGGTGTGCATACATACTGGGAAGGGAAGAAATGTGCTGATTGGCTAGCGTCATATAGTCTTTCCCAGGGCCTTACGAAATGGACCGCTTGTCCGGAAGGTCTAAGGCATTTGTTGATGCATGATGTAATGGGCCCAGAAAGAGCGCAGGTCTTTCGCTGCGGTCACCGACGGTTCGCTCCTTACTTGCTTTGACCTAACACAACTTCCTTACCGTGAGTCTCATTGTCACGCCCTAACGCTTCCTTATAGTGGTAGGCCGTAGAAAGGTAGTTGCGATTGAGCCAGATATGTTGAATGAGAGAGTTGCCACTGGAGAAAGCCTTCCACTGACCCCTGACAAAACTTCCTACACAACCGCTTAGGCTTAGGACAATATCAAGGCAAGGATAAATTGAGGAGCATCAGTACCAACCGGAGACTTGGAACTTGCTCGTTAGGAAGCACGCCGGAAAGCCCCACCTTTTGTGTTAGTGGGGGTCGGGGCCCTTAGCAGTGGCATGACTGGTTCAGGGGCGGTTGCGAAATCCAAGATGTTGGCTCCTCGGCTACTAATGCTGCTGGGGGGTCGGGGAGCTCGTTCTTCCTTCCATTTATAGATCTTTAGATAGAAGAGAAGGAGAGAGGAGAGAGTAGCTATCATGCCCGGTGATTTGTAATCTAAACAAATGAGGCGAGCTACATCAGACTCTCTCCTGTGTTCCTGGGGTTGTGAAATGAGTCTCAACCTCGGCAACTGGAGGCATGTTCGTCGAACCCTACCCTACTATATATATCTTCTAGTTGGATGTCAAAGGCAGCAACTTTGCTCTCTCTCTTATCTTATGGTAGTAGGTAGGTAGGAGTTAGGAGTAGGTGTATGTAGTAGAGTAGGACCTTCTACTATAGGATGACGCTTTGCTCAAATAAGAAGTCACTTCTTAGCTTGTAGCATAGCTTATCTAACTGATGAAGTAGCGCCCCGTGGGACCCACGTGGCGGTAGGCGTCACTGTCTTACCACTATAGGATAGGAGGGAGAGACCTTTGTTGCTAAAAAAACCTAAACTACCTACCCTCGCTTACTGTATGCTAGCGGGTGGGTGCCGGCTTACCGCCGCAACTTACAGGGGCCTATAGTGTAGCAGCGGGGCCTCTGGTAGGGGCGGGGGCTTACCGATACGTGGGCTTACCCAGGAAGCTGAATCTTTATCTAAAGAAAGTAGCTATGAAGCTAAAGAGGCTAACAAGCGCACGGATAACCCTCTACCCGGTGCTATTCTTCTAATCCGCAATTCAGCCCCGCGCCCACTAAGACAAAACCCTTTTCGTGCTTCTTGAGCTTTTCTAAGCCGTGTGAGTGCAACCCCTTAACGCTACGTGTGGTTCAGCAGGCAGGCAACTACAACTACGTCAGATGCCTCACCGCTGACTTTGCTTCGAAGCCTGCTAGTGGCCAACGTACGTGGGTAGGAGAGAGGATAGGATGAGGCGAGGAAGCAACCGGTTGGATGACATCCTAACACCACCCCACCGTAAGCACCCCTGCCCCCACCGCCCCGTGGGTGTAGTAGGGGCGGCCCACTACTTAAGACGCGGTAAGCTCACCCTACCGTGGCGTGGTGGCCACGCCCCACTAACACTGCCAGGTAGTCAGCCGTCAGGTGGCTGACGTAGTCAGTACGTCAGGTGGCCACGCCAATAAGTAAGTAAGGAAAGCTTCCCCAACTAATTAAGCTAGTAGAGTAGGCTAAGTATCTTCAGTAGCCCACTACTATCACCACTACTAAGATAGCGCCGCTACTAAATCTGGGGCTTAGTGCTAAGTAGCGGAGTGCTGAAGAAGCTGAATCTTTATCTAAAGAAAGTAGCTATGAAGCACTAAGTAGCGCACTAAGTAGCGCATGCTATTCTGCTATTCTGCCTCTACTAAGTTGCTCCCACCCGGGCTAGGCTAAGCAAAGCAAAATGAAATTCTAGCTAAGCTAGGCAGTCGGAGCGAAGGAAGCGCCTATAGTGAAGCTAAGCGAGGCAACTACTATTACTATTACTATAGTGTAGTGCTAGGCTTCTCATATAAAGGCTAAGTATCTTCAGTAGCCCGTGCTAACAAGCTAACAAGCTAGCTCCCACCCGGTGCTAATCAGCTAAGTTGCTAACAAGCTAGGGAGCGCCCACTAGCCTAGTGATAAAAAGCTAAGCTGAATCAGCGCTAAGAAGATAAGGAAAAAGCAAAGAAAAGAAAAGAAGCATAGCAAGAAGCTAAGGAAAAGCGAAGAAGCCAAGAAGCTAAGGAAAAGCGAAGAAGCCAAGAAGCTAAGGAAAAGCAAGCCAATCAGCTATGCACTAAGTAGCGCACTAAGTAGCGCACTAAGTAGCGCACTAAGTAGCGCCAATCAGCTAAGTAAAAGCATTAAGTAGCGCCAGCTGCACTAAGTCAAAGCTCCTACGCCACACTATAGCCCACGCCACACTGACAGGTAAGCTACCAACCCCACTACCACGCCAACAACCCAACGGGCAAACTACTCTCCTAGCCATAAATACATACCTATAATAGCGGTAGCGGTAGGAGGCCTTCAAACCCCGCTACTTAGTAGCTTTGACTTAGCTTCTTGGCGCTACGGCTGCAACTTAGCTTCATAGCTTACTTAGTGCATAGCTTCTTGGCTTGCTTTGACTTAGCTTCTTGGCGCTACTTAGTGCGCTACTTAGTGCTTCATAGCTGAATAGCATAGCTTCATAGCTGAATAGCATAGCTTCTTGGCTTGCTTTGACTTAGCTGAATAGCTGAATAGCATAGCTTCTTGGCGCTACGCTGCAACTTAGCTTCTTGGCTTCTTCGCTTTTCCTTAGCCTTGCTTCTTTTCTTTGCTTTGACTTTGCTTCTTGGCGCTACTTAGTGCGCTACTTAGTGCGCTACTTAGTGCATAGCTGATTGGCGCTACGCTGCAACTTAGCTGCAAAGTTAATAGCTTTCTAGCTCTTCACTTCGTTCAGTAAATCACTTCACTAATTTAACTTCACTGAACTTCGTTCAGTCCAAGTCAATTTCGCTTCGCTCAACCTAACTAAAAAATAACACTATAGTTCAGACAAGTCAATTTCGCTTCGCTCAACCTAACTAAAAAATAACACTATAGTTCAGACAAGTCAATTTCGCTTCGCTCAACCAAACTAAAAAATAACACTGACGTTCAGACAAGTCAATTTCGCTTCGCTCAACTGACGCCTTCGTTCAGGCCTACGTACCTCCGTCCTTACCTTTTGTGCGTCTGGGAGGTGCCCACTACCTTTTGCGCGTCTGGGGCAACGTGCTAATCAGCTAACAAGCTAACCTACGAAGCTTCTTCAGCGCACTATAGGCTATGAGCTATTCCTATAGTGCGGAGAAGCAAGGAAGCGCACCGCACTCTATTCTATAGTAGTGCTAACCTACGAAGCTTCTTCAGCGCTAATCAGATAAGTTGCTGCTTATTAGCAAGCAAATCAGCTAAAGAGGCTAAGGAAGCAAGGAAGTGCTAACAAGCTCACCACTAAGGCTAGTGCTATGCTACTATAGTGCGCCGGGTAGGTAGATAGATAGATAGAGTAGCCCACGCCACACTGCCAGGTAGGCTTTGCGAAGCTAAGAAGCGGGGTAGCTAACAAGCTAAAGAAAAGGCCCCGTGGGCCGCGCGCTTGTTGGAGGTAGGCGAGGAAGTTGAGGAGTAGCTAAAGTAGATAAGGCCGACTAGCCGGCGTGCTAGGCACTACTATAAAGCTGCCCTACCGCTCCGCCCCTATAGTGGTGCCCTTACCTGGCAGTGTGGCGTGGGTAGTAGCCGTAGCCGGGTGCTGCTAACAAGCGCACTAGCCGGCGTAGATCCACTAGGCGGCGTTCTAATCAGCTAAGCTAAGTGTATGAACTTAGCACTAAAGAGCTACCAATCTACCCGTGCTACTACCAGGAGGCTAACTGAAGTAGCTTCCGCGCCTCGTTGGCCTTCCTTCGGATGGCGTTTACAGTAAGGGGGGTAGGGTGCTTACGGTGGGAGGGTGTTAGTGGTCTCTTGCCCCTACATACAGTAGACCCAGGTTCAATAAAAGCTAGCGAACTTCCTTTGACAAAGCACCCGCTACCGCCTGTAAGGGGGGGCCGTTGCACTTGCATCCTATAGTGCGGAGCAGGCAGCCCAGCGTCAGCTTACAGCAAGGCTTACCGCGTCTTAAGTAGTGGGCCGTAAGGGTGTAGCGGGGCTTAGCTTACAGTCAGTCCCCCTGACACCTTACTGTAACCGCCAGGGCGGTAAGCTACTTCAGCTTATAGGTGTCAAAGGCTAGCGCACTCGCATCCTACTACTTCCTATAGTGAACCCCCTACCCGGCACCATAAGGCGCGCCCCGTGGGAGCCCAGAAAGTCAAGGGCGCCCATTTTGTAGCGGTAAGCACCTGTACACCTCGGGGCGCCCCCCTGACCCCTACTGTAAGGCAGGCGGTAGGGTGCAAGAGCCAGCTTTCAAGTAGCTGGCTCGGCAGGCGGTTAGTGCAAGCACGCTAGCAACGAAGCCACTACTATAAGCGTAGCGCTCCCACGACACGCTAGACTACAGCGCTATAGGAGCACCGCCATTGCTATAGGGCATGTGTCGAGTTAGGATGCAAGTCTAGTCTCAATACAATAACCCTCCCTATATTCTAGTAGTAGTTTTCTGTCTCCGGGTGAGCAAAGACTGAAGGTCGTCAGGCCTACAGTAAGTAAGCTTACAGTAATCCCACGGGGCGGTAGCGGGGGCGCTTTGCGGTTCTTTTCTTCGATGGATCTATGCTCTGATGGCGATAGCAAGCAAGGGCACCCCCTCCTGGCCAAGGTTTCCTTTACGTAAGCAATCAGTCTTTCACTTAGTCATACCACGATCAGAGAATTTCCAATGCACAGTATAATGCTTTTCATTCGGATAGCAGAGCAAGAATTAACTTGGACAATTATAGTAGTGCGGAGTTTGGCTGATAGAAGGCGATCCCAATCAAAAACCCTCGCTTAAGGCACAAGCTAGCACTCGATGTGGATCCCTGCTTCTACAGAAGAAGGCGAAGCGAAGTGAGAATGAATAGACCGACGAAAGGCCTGGGACCTCTTTGCCGATCACCTACTGGGCCTTTATGTGTCTCCGCAAGTAGTGGCACAAGATGACGACAAGGAGCTTCAAGTTGTGGGGCAACTACTCGACTCGCTACAACAGCTGCTAACTGCCTTAGCTACCCTAGCAGCTAGAGTTAGCTGCCCGAGGCCAGCAGCAAGACCAGAAAACCTGAGCTGAGCAGCCCGCAGGAATGCCGACAGCTAGGACAACTTAAAGAAAGCTGCTAAGACAAGGCTAATAGCGGAGAGAGGTATGCGGAGAGGAGAGAGAGGCCTTCCCTTCGGACAGGTACCACTTGTTGTCAGGGGAAGTAAGGCCCTTTCTTTTTCTTCTTCCTCTTGTTTAAGGGCGCTATCCTAGAGAACAAAGGGCTTCTTCTGTTCGCCTTCTCCAGCCCTGCCTAAGTAGGCTTGCTTGCTTCGCGTAGGATACACACACCCACGTGGCGGTATAGTTGCACTAACCGCCTGCCCTGCTACTGTAAAGCTGGCTCTTGCTCCCTTTCTCTGTAAGGGCGCTCCTATAGTGAATCGCTAGCATGAAATTAACAACCTTCTTACTGTAGGGATGTCATCCTATAGTTACAACCCACGCTACTGCCTCCCACGGGGCGCCGCTACCCTGACCGCCTACAGCACCCTACCATCCGCGTACAAGTCGATAAGAGGCGAGGTTCTTAGTGCGCAACCCACGCTACACGTAAGGCAGGCAGTGTAGCCTGCGCAACCAACCCGCCCCGTGGGAGTCAGGCACTATTACAGAATGACCTTACCCAGCTTACAGTAGCGGGGCGAAGAAGCTAAGCTCCTATAGTGCGGCCTATAGTACCGCTCCCACGGGTGCTAACAAGCTCAGTATCTTTGCTAATCAGCTAAGCCGGCTAAGTCCTGATTCAGCTGATTCAGCTATTCAGCTAAGCCCACTCACCTCACCACGGCGTGCGTCGGTCCTATAGTGCGCCGGAAGCGCTACGAAGCCCGGGTGCTAAAGAAGCTAACAAGCAGAGAAGCTAGGGAAGAAGAAGCTAAAGAAAGAGAAGCTAGGCTAAGCGAGGAGAAGAAGTGAGTAAATAGATAGATGAAGTAGCAACTACCACGCTTAGAACTAAGCTAAGCGAAGAAGCTGAGGAAGCATAGGCATAGACCCAGACGCCGACGTGCTGAAGAAGCTTCAGAAGCACACTATAGGCGTGAGTTGAGCGAAGCGAAATTGACTTGTCTGAACGAAGTGTTCTTTTGGAGTGTTTTGTTGAGCGTAGCGAAATGTTTGATGAACGTCAGTGTTATTTTGGAGTGTTTTGTTGAGCGTAGCGAAATTGACTAAAGTCTGAACGATAGTGTTATTTTGGCGAAGCGAAGTTTCTTTATGAACGTAGCGATCAGGAAGCTAACAAACAGAGGAAGCGCGATTAAGTAGCTAACAAGCCCACTAGTGCTAACTATCTTAAGCTAATTAGCTAAGCTAAGGAAGCGCTAGGAAGCTAACAAGCTAACAAGCTAGGAGGCTAGGGAGCAAAGATGCTAAGTTGCTAATCTGCTCACCACTATAGGCGGCTTGCTAATCTGCTAACAAGCTAACAAGCTTAAGAAGCGCACCCGGCTTCAGTAGCGCTAAGGAAGCGCACTAGCCGGCGTAGAGCAAAGCTCCCCCGGGTGCTCCTACCCTACCGCGTAGTGGGGCGGGTGATAGTAGGCTATTCAGCTCTACTAAGTAGCTCCCAGACTAAGGGTGCGTCGTAGCCTGCCTTACCTCCCCCGCGGCCCACTACTAAGATAGCGCCGCTACAAAACGTCTGGGGCTTAGTGCTAAGTAGCGGAGTGCTGAAGAAGTCAGCATAGAAGGAAGGAAGCTAAGAAGCTAAAGAAAGAGGGCCTGGCCTATCCTATAGTAGTGCTATTGAAAACAACCTACGAACCGCGGCTAGGAAGCAAGGAGGCGATAGGAAGCTAAGAAGCTAAGGAAAGGAAGGAAGTATTGATAATCAATCAATAAGAAGCTAAAGAAGCTACGAAGCTAAGGAAGTAGATAACAAACAAGCTAAGTAGATTTGCTACTACTATAGGGTAGGGTGCTAACAAGCTGGGCTAAGCGAAGCTAAGCGGGGCTAACTGAAGTAGCTTATCAACGGGCGCCCCCCTACAGCTACAGTAAGGTTGGATGACTTTGCATTATCTAAATAGTGAATGCACTACTACTAGCATAGCTGCCCAGGTTAGTCTGTTACATCCAACCCTGCCGCGGTAGGGCAGTTCTTACGACTTTGAAGGTGCATCGCTCCTTACCTGGCAGTG
This sequence comes from Brasenia schreberi, assembly GCA_036023115.1. NCBI lineage: Eukaryota > Viridiplantae > Streptophyta > Magnoliopsida > Nymphaeales > Cabombaceae > Brasenia > Brasenia schreberi. Next base: position 87,160 of record JAYKKT010000019.1, on the reverse strand, counting down.
TTAGTGGGCCGGATAGCAGGACTGACGTCTAGACTAACTGAAGTAGCTTCGCCACGCGGTGCACCGCACCCGCGCCACTAAAGGCCCCTGTAAGTAGCGGCGCCGCTACGCTACAGTAAGGGTAGTGTAACAGACAGACTAACCGGTAGGGCGCCGCTACCTTCTTACTGACCCGCTACTGTAAGGCGCTCCCACGGGGCGCTTACAGTAACCGCCCCTTAGCCCTTGGTAGCGGTGAAGGTTCAGGGTAAGAGCGCCTGCTCCCGCTACTGTCAGGTTCTTAATTAATGCTTTCACTACCCGCCAGCCGGGGTCAGGGGGGCAACCGCAACCGGATTGGCTTATTAGCGTATTTGGAATAGCTGAATAGCAGCTGATTAGCACTAGCCTTAGTGGTGAGCTTGTTAGCAACTTAGCTTCTTATAGTTCGCTTTCATAGTAGCTTCTTATAGTGCGCTTCTTCTGCTTCTTCAATTCTTTATATCAAGTAGGATAAACTACTACCAGGCTAAGCAAAGCACCTAAAGAGCCCTACTTACTACCCCCCACTACCTTTTGTGCGTCTGGGGGACGTGCTACCTTTTGTGTTAGCTCTGCTTTTGGAGCATTTCAGGGGTGCTAACAAGCTCAGTCTCTTTGCTAATCAGCTAACAGGGGCCCCTACTATAGGAAGAAGCAAGGAAGCGCTAACAAGCTAACAAGCTGCGCATTGCCTCCACCCCTCCTGCCCCGTGGGCCGCCACCACGCCACGGTAGGGTGAGCTCTCTTTACTATACCACCGCTAACGGTAGGGGCTGACCCCACTATAGAAATGTGCGCCACCATTATCTGACCGGCCGCCCGGGTCTGCCTACCTTTAGTGGGTGGCTCAGCCTAAACCACTAAGGCTTTAGTAGGCTCGCTTACCTGGCAGTGTTAGTGGGTTGGGTGCTGCTAATCAGCTAAGTTTCTCCCACTATCACCCACGTGGCGGTGCTAAGTGGATAACAAGCTAGCAACTATCAATATACTGGTTGAAGAAGGAGAAACTAGGACTGAAAGAATGGATCGAACTCTTCTTTGGGTAGTAGCTATGCTATTCATTCATAGCCATCGACTCCCGGGTAGAAGAGAATGGGACCAGTGCGACATAGAATGCAAGACGTATTCTCATTACGCTTCAACCGGTCTATTCAACCAGAGAAAGGAAAGAACAATACTGAATAACATGGCGCCCTAGCCCACGCAAAGTAGCCGTAGACAGTCAAGTTCAATCCAATCCACGAACATGATCTATGGACCGCCCCGTGGGAAGGGCAGCTAAGGTAACCGTAAGCCATCGCACTATTAGTATCAGTAGCAGTAGCGGTAAGGCGAGACTGCTTGCGTGGCGGATGAAGCCAGTCATATGTCTTATCATCTTACCGCTAACACTGCCAGGTAGTAGTAGCTAAACTCACATCGCTTATAGTAGAGTAGAGTCAGATAAGCCTTTGTCCGCTGGATTTACCTTATAATCAGTTATATCTGATGAATGCATGAATACAGTAAAAGCCCACTAACACAAAAGCAGCACAGATAGAATCTTGGCACACTACACAGGCCCGCTTACCCGCTTAAGCTCCCCCAGTGCGGGTGTACCGTGGGAGCGTCTTACCCGCGCATAGCACCCCATTCCACCGATCCCCCGTGTGGGTAGCCTTACAGTAAGTAGCAGTTAGGACTAGTTTATCAAGGGGTAATAAGTAAGGCTACCGTGGGGCAGCCCTGTAATGACGCAATCAACCGCTTGCTACATAATAGTGCGTGGGTTCCCACTCTGCGCCCACTCTGCGGGTTGCTAACAGCTAATATTCCTTGCTTTGTAGCTTTGACTTAGCTTCTTGGCGCTACGGCTGCAACTTAGCTTCATAGCTTACTTAGTGCATAGCTTCTTGGCTTGCTTTGACTTAGCTGAATAGCTGAATAGCATAGCTTCTTGGCTAGCTTTGACTTAGTGGCGCTTCTTTTCCTTAGCTTTCAATTCAAACCCGTGCCCTGCGATTGGGGCCTTCAAACCCTGGCAGTGTGGCGTGGGCTTGCTCTCCGTACCTTTTGTGTGGCGTGGGCTTCGTTCAGCTACAGAGCAGCAGTCGTGTTAGTGTTACGCATGCCAACCCCCAATGCTACTAACCTGCTAAGTAGGGTTTGCCCCCCACCGGGTTAGTGTTATGCATGCAAACCCCCAACTTGACAACCCTAACAACCCAGTTCGATTAGCCCCCTTATTTGCTTTGCTTGGCTTAGCTTGGGTTTGGATTAAAGGCAGGAATCCAAGGCATACAGGCTGGAATACAAGTAGCTTGGCTAGGGCATAGTGCCGAGGGAAGAGTGAACATGGGGTAGGGCAGAGGTGGAAGGAGGAAGGAGTAAGGCAGAACTTGGAAGGCCGTAGGAAGTTGTAAGGCCTTATAGGCAGTAAGGAGGAAGGATTCGTTTAGTGCCCATGTGCTGAAGAAGTTAGATTAGTGTGTAGCGTGCCAACTTGTAAACCCAGTTCGATTTCTGTGGAGCGCCACTCTCTGCTTCCTCCCATGGCATGGCCTACTGCCCTTTTTAAAACAAAGCTTTTTAGCTACCCGGTGGGTTGTATTAGTGGTAGTGGGGTTGGTAGCTTACCTGGCAGTGTGGCGCGCCCTCACCTGTCAGTGTTAGTGGGTCTTTCCTCAACCTGGCAGTCTTAGTATAGGAGCAGCAACTTAGCTTTGACTTAGCTGATTGGCTTCTTCGCTTTGACTTAGCCTTGCTTCTTTTCTTTTCTTTGCTTCACTATAGCTAGCTTCTTGGCTTCTTCGCTTTTCCTTAGCTTCTTGGCGCTACGCTGCAACTTAGCTTCATAGCTTCATAGCTTACTTAGTGCATAGCTTCTTGGCTTGCTTTGACTTAGCTTCATAGCTTACTTAGTGCATAGCTGATTGGCTTTGGAGCATAGCTTCTTGGCGCTACGGCTGCAACTTAGCTTCATAGCTGAATAGCATAGCTCTCCGTATCTCATCATTGAATCTTCTCGTAGGGAGCCCACGGTGCGGTAGTTATAGCAGTTCAGAAAGCATGAAGGGGCCAGCAAAGTGCTGCACAAACTGAGGTCCCTTCGCAGTGTGAGATGTGAATGGATTCCTCAGGAGCTGACTGCCATTGCAGTTGACAGAAATGGGGATTCTCGGCCCCATTGTGGAAGGAGAAACCTCCAGAGCCATGTAATGTTGACGTCGATTATTGTGTATGGAGTGCTGAGTGTCTTCCCCCCAGGAAGAGGTTGAGAAGCGGCATTGCAGAGAGAGGCCAAGAAATTCGACACATCTGTCTTTTTTTGCAGAGCTCGCCTTCTCTTTTTTTTGCTGTAGAGGCCTTGTCCTTGGCAAGGTAGGATAGCTCGAGTTTTCTCTCTTTTTCCTGGGAAGGATCCTTGACAGGATCCTGTCAAGTACATAATGAATTTGCAGGCCAACCAAAACCAGCAATCTGAGACGGTGCTGAGTCTTGGGCAGTCAACCATCAACATGTGCATCTCATGCCCGTGGCAGAAATGAGCTGAGATGGATGTGTGGTCACAGAAGGACGTCTTCGTAATGAGGTTGTCAGAGGAAAAGTTGGGGTAGGACCAGATGAGAGAGACTGAATGCAGATGGTTTGCACATGTGGAGAGGGAGAGGAAGACGACGTCAGTGTTGGAAGGAAAGAAGAAAGCATGATCTAGTGTGGAGTTCAATGCTACGATGGCACAAGATCGAGCTCTATGGCGACAAAGAATCCATGTAGCCGACCCATTTTTTCTTCTTCTTGTAGAACTGGCGATGCGCTCACCCGTGACTGATCTCCCATATCCCTTCAAGCCCTTTCTTTCTCTTTCACCCTATGGGCAGCCCTTGGTGAAAAGTACGGTGTGGACGGTCCTATGCCGTGTCGGAGGTATGGGCGGTGCAGACTCTCTCAGTCTTCCGCTCTTCCTCGTCGTTTTGCGAGGTTGGTGGCGAGACCGACTGAACCTACCCTTTGAAAGTGAGGAGGGCATAGAGTGAGAGCGACTTCGCCTTCCCTGACAACTGACAAGTTTTGAAGGGCGGGCAACTATAAGCAGTATAGAAGGTTATAACTCCTTACTGAAAAGTGCTCTTCAAAAAGCCTCTGAACTGCCGGCTTATAGTTGTTGCCTGCCCTCTTCACTTTCAAAAGGCATGGTATACTTCTGAAGCATAACTACCAAGCGCTGAAACTTCGCTGGTAGTGGTCAGTCTGCTACGAGTGAAGTACCCCATACCTTCCTATACGGCACAGACTTTCCAAGTCTAGACCGTGAAGATACGACACAGAGTGGAAGACTCCACGCCATACTGAAAACCGATGGCAATAAGGCAAGGCCAAAGGGATGATGAGAGCCACGCCAGCCAGCCTGCCAGCCATTATAGCTGGCAGGCTGGCGTGGCTCTCAGAGAAATGGGAGCCTTAGTCTTCTTTCTGACTACTAAATGGTTTGATTAGTATAGTGTGCTAAAGTCAACAGGGGACAGGACGGATATGTGGGCGTATGAGAAAGAGAAAGTGAGAAGAGGCTAGGCCATCTAATCTATCTAACATTTCTGATCTTCTGACTTCCTTATCCTTAGTAAGGTGTGCGCCAGTAGACAAGAGCAATCTATATAAAAAAGAGTGTGTGAAAGATCAAGTCTGAGGCCAGTCCTATCAAATAAGCAAGGGAAGGGCCATCCATAGTGTACTAGTGAATAGAGGAATCTCAATCTCTTCGCGAACTCAGCAGCACCGCGATGGGAGATCATGGACTTCGACTCTTCTATCGACCTTCTCTTCTGTCATATGGCGGTGGTGGGCTACGCGTTCATCAAAAAGGAGGGCGTAGCGACTCTGACCTGGACCTTTGAAGCACAGTACCACACCCTATAGTTGTGATGGGACGGCCATTCAGAGTAGAAGCCGCCACGGTTGGCCTGTCACGAAAGCGATGAACCGCCGATCCTCCTCAAAGTGAAAAGAGGTTCATCGCCAAAGAGCGCAGCGGAATCGGCTATCACCCTTCCACTCCTCCACTATCTTGTGGGAGACGGCCAACTCCAAAGGATCAGTCGCTGACGACAGGGTACGAAGGGAAGGAAAGCGCTTTCAGCATAAACCCTGCTATGCAAGGTGAAGCTAGGGCAACGCGGATTTGTATGGGTATCGGGCTTGGTTAGTGTGAAGCATACGAGGTACGCTGGGTTAAGCATATTACGCCATGCGTCACCTCCTACAAAGGCTTGCAAGACTAGGCGAGTTTGGGTAGTGTAGGTTTTTTTCAACACGAGGTTTGAGCATATGTACAAAGGCCTTCCCTTTACTCATCACAGCAGCACATATATGGTATGGGCGCGCATATACCCGACTTTTTTATCGTAGTTTCACTACTACGCTATACACTTCCCAGCTGCAAAGCCTATACCGCTCCCGCCTTCACCAAGCTGCATAGTCTAGTTCATAACCTACTACGACCCCATTAGCTTAGAAAGCACTCCCCCCACGGTAAGCAAAGGGATGGAAAGTATAGGGCCGCCTAGTTAGGGCGTTAGGGTGGTGAAGGGGCTAGGTTAGTGCATACTCGCAGGGCTATCTAAGCTTGCCGTGCACCCCGTACGGTATGCCCAAAGGGTATGCATGGGTAAGGTAGGGCAGACAAGTCAGGCTGGCACAGGTAGGCTAGGGGTCGCATAGGCGATGCGAAGCGAAAGATAAAGACATGCGCTATGCCTCTTCCCCTCCCCAGGATAGGCAAGCCCAAAGACAAACAACTGAAGATCGTCGCGGATCAAGCAAATAGCCTATAAGGTCCATGCCTTCCTGCCGCCGCATAGTTAAGACCTGCACTAACGCGCCTTATTTGAAGTTAAGCTAAGCAGGATAGAAAAGGGAAAATTGCTTACAAGCGGGAAGCCTCCCTACACTGAAGTGAAGGTAGCTCGGGGCGCAGCGGTAAGCGATAGCGTAGTTAGGGAGGTAATCTCGGCCCCAGAAGCTATTCCAGCCACGGTCTTAGCCTAGCCCCAGGATAGTGTAGGCGAGATGAAAGGCCATAGCCTTGACTTTAAAGGTCTTCTCGTAAGATTGAGTAGTAGTTTTTTTAGATCCCTATGCTATACGCATTCCCACGCGGTAGGCGAACCCTAAATCGCTCGTATGTGCATTGAAAATGCAAAGGAAAACATCAGATAGTAGCGGTAGCGAGGAGGCTTAACCGTCAGCATCTATCACCAAACCAAGGAGCGATAACGGTGACGCATATTCAATTGATAACCACTTTCATAATCACTTTCAGTTCTATGTCCACCGTATCAATTTGATAGCCTAACCAATCTCATGGTACCCAATTGTCTCTTCGGGCTCCCGCTACTATAGAAAAGAAAGCCAGAGTCCTTTTACCAACGGTTAGTTGCGGGTAGGTTAGGTGAGGATAGCGGAGGGTTTTCCGTAAACAACCGGTCCAATAAAGAGGGCAGGTCTAGGAAACCCGCAGGAAAAGCCAAAGAAAAGGGACAAGCGGCATAGGTCAGTCAACGTAGGTACTTATTATAAGGCCACGCTACGCAAGGTGATGCAAGGGCTGCATTATTGATGAAGTGGAAGGGCGCTACTGTAAGGAAGACAGACTTGGTTAGTGTGAAGCATACAATTATTGGTATGGTACGCAGGGCATTTCTTCTTCTTATATGCCTGATTATCTACGCAAAGCAAGGAGAGGGTAGTGAGTATTAGCAAGGGTAGTGTAGGTGGGTAGGGTAGGCTTTTTGTAGTGACGAAGCGGTGGTCAAGCATATGCGCTAAGCCCTCCCCATCCCATTGGGTAGGCCAACGAATTTCATATCGTAGCCGATCTAGCTAATAGCCTTCAAGCAATAAGCCATCCCCCCTAGTTGAGACTAGCACTAACGCTAGTAGCGCTTTAGTAGCGCACTATAGAAGAAAAGCTTGCTCAGGGCGTTGAGGCAGGGGGCTAGCGGTCTTTGGCTGTAATCCCCAGAAGCAATGAAAGTCACGGTCTTTGCCTTCCCGTGTAGACGCCTTCTAATTCAATTAAGAAAATTCAATATATCTTCTATCTTGCCTTACGCCATCCCACGCAGCAGGGCGAAGACCAACATCGTAGTAGCTTTTATCAACTTTCGAGCCTATACGTATAGCTTAGATCCTAAACCAAGGAGCGAGAAGCGAGGCGTGAGTTGAGCGAAGCGAAATGTTTGATGAACGATAGTGAAGCTCGTTGGATGAGCGAAGCGAAATGTTTGATGAACGAAGTTCAGCTCGTTGTGAGCGAAGCGAAATGTTTGATGAACGAAGTTCAGCTCGTTGTGAGCGAAGCGAAATTGACGTAGGCCTTAACGTAAGTGTTATTTTGGCGTAGCGAAATGTTTGATGAACGAAGTGAAGCGACTTTACTAATGGCCTGAACAAAGTGAAGAGCTAAAAGCCTGAACGAAGTTCAGTGAAGTTAAATTAGTGAAGTGATTTACTGAACGAAGTGAAGAGCTAGAAAGCTATTAACTTTGCAGCTAAGTTGCAGCGTAGCGCCAATCAGCTATGCACTAAGTAGCGCACTAAGTAGCGCACTAAGTAGCGCCAAGAAGCAAAGTCAAAGCAAAGAAAAGAAGCAAGGCTAAGGAAAAGCGAAGAAGCCAAGAAGCTAAGTTGCAGCGTAGCGCCAAGAAGCTATGCTATTCAGCTATTCAGCTAAGTCAAAGCAAGCCAAGAAGCTATGCTATTCAGCTATGAAGCTATGCTATTCAGCTATGAAGCACTAAGTAGCGCACTAAGTAGCGCCAAGAAGCTAAGTCAAAGCAAGCCAAGAAGCTAGGGCAAAGCTAATCAGCTAAGTTGCTAACAAGCTCACCACTAAGGCTAGTGCTAATCAGCTGCTATTCAGCTATTCCGCTAAGTAGCTAATCACCTTAAGCGCTAGCTTTTCTTATAAGTTAAGAAGCAACCCTCGCATTACAGTAAGGGCGCCGCTACACACCTTACCCAGCCCGGTGCACTATTATCTTATTGTTTAGTTAGCCCTATACCTAAAGCTACTGATTCAGATTCTTTTATTTAACCTGAGCCTTCTTCTGAAGAGTCCATGTCCCTTTAGCTGGTGGAGCTGGTTCTAACCTCTGCTTTCGCTTACTTCTTTAGGAATATCAAGATTAGTCCACTACTAGATAAAGAGCCCCTTGGCGGGCGCCTAGTCTTCAAGTTCTTCTTCAATGTCAATTGTAACTTACTCCAATGCCGCCTCGTTCCTATCTTATTTTGACAATACCAGAACATCCTCTGCGCTATGCCCTGGATATGCCATTTCCGCCGCCACTCAAATCTCTTGACTGAGCTCAACAAAGGAAGGCGCTTGCAAAACACAGTAAGGGGTGCTAGTCTTTGGCTTTGGGTAATTTTGCAATCGGATGATTGAAGAGAATAAGCTTACCGCTCTAAGTCGATCTATTATTCTCTTTCCCTCCAAACCTTCCTAGTCGAGCTTCCACCGCCCCTAAAGTGATGGGAGCACATCCGTAACTCAACTAAAGGACTTACGGGCACTCATCTCATGGATACCACTTCTCTTCTTAAGCCAGAGTTGGGGCATCTAGTTCAGTATCAGATAGAGCAGATAGTTCAGTCCCTTGGCAAAGAAGGTTGACTTCTCTGTCACTTCCGTACTTCTGTAACTTCTCTTTAGCTTCTTAATTGAATTGGTTAGAAAGTCTTTCCCTGGCATTGGCTAGAAGAGAGGGCCCTCCAACACTGACTTCTTAGTAGAGTAGTTCTCGCTCCGCGCCTTAGCTTCGGTTTGATCGAAACTGGCTACTCCTTATGATATGCCACCTCAAACCCCGATCGTTGAGCATCTGATAACATCTCCGGCATTGCATTGTCGAGGGCCGGAATAATTTGCCTTCACGCCTATCCCTTCGATCGGAACTGGCAACAGACCTTTCCGCGAATGTAGCAGCGGATCAATATAAGCTGTGTTCCACTCCGGGTCAACTCCAAACCAACACTCGGGAATGGCTTCTTCTTTTCCATTGATTGACTAAAGCCCCTCGGTTTAAATGGAATCTTTTACCGCTGGATAAGCCGAGAGTTCCAGAGATGAGAATGAGGATCCGTATTCACTTCTTGAAGGGGAAGGCGAAAGTCTTCTTAGGCATTTGGTAGTCGTACTAGATTCAAGGCCAGTACAACAAACACAAGTTGTAAGTTGGACACAAGTCTGGATAGCGGGTACGTAGATCTGATCTCCTTGCTGCTTTCGAACCACAAGGCGCGCAGCGTTTGATAGGTCCAGAAAAAGACTGAATCATTGCGACTTACAGGCGCGAAGCGAGACTCTTGCTTGGTTTAATACCAAATATTCGTGGACAGGATTCAGTAAAGAAGGTCAGAACTCCAATGACCGAGCAGAGGCGCGAAGCGATTGAAAATAGCGACGCGACCTGAGTGTGGACCAGCTATATTATTTGTTACTAAACAATATAGCATCTGAGCCTAGCGTCATAGTACTAATGACACTCGCCTAAGAAGAAGTGTAACAAGCCCTGCCTAAGAAGAAGCGTATAGACCCTTCTATCACCAAGCTCTAGCGTAGCATTTCTTTGATCTCGTAGCATTGCTTTTCTATATATATAGGCCTTCTTCCTGCGTTACCGCTTATTATATTACTTATACTTAGTTACTTCTCTACTTGACATACGTTACACTTCTATACGTGACATATATGCTTATTCCATTCGGTTAGCTCTCTTCCTTCGGTTAGCTATCCTATCTGTGCTTAGCTATTTGTGATGCGCTTAGCTATTGTATTCTTCTATGCGCTGCGTAAGTAGTATTGTAAGCGGGTTTTTCAGCGTGTTAAGCATTTTCAGCATTAAAACAGCAGCGTGTTAAGCTTTAATAAAGCAGCAGCATCGTAAAGAGGAATAAGACAGTGTGTTAAGCATTACGATAGTAGTATCGTAAGGAGTCTAGAGTAGTCTTATTATTATTAATAAATAAGTAAGCATTTACGCAATACGTCAACTTAGGAGAAGCGGGCGCTTCATAGCTCATTCTAGTAAATATAGCTCAGTCTAGTAAATCTTGGTCACGGAGGACTGTATAGGAATGTGAGAGATGAGAATGAAAGATTTAGTCAGTGTCAAACATATCCCTTCTCCTACTCCTTGCTCGAGTCCTAGGGCGCAGCTTAACCTATTATTCTTTCAAGATAGTTGGAAATAATCGTTTCAAAAAAACAAAGTAAATTAACGCTCTGTACTTTCCTTTGCTTAAAGCATTCCTTTTGGATCGGGATCACATTACTAAGCGGTAGTCAAGTAATAGAGAATGATTCCTGCTGATTTCGACCTAAACGAGTATCCGCCTGCCGAGTTCCCTCCTAACTCGTCAGCAGGTGAGGAGGGCCCGCCTAGGCAACAAGCCAATGATAGCGGCCCGTCTGGGTCCCGGAAGAGGCATCGAATTGAAATGCCTCACGATAACGACGATCTACGAAAACAGCTACAGGCGCGCAGCGAAATACAACGTACTGAGGCAAGAGAGGCACGTGAGCTAGATAAATTTCTTTCTACATTTCCGAACCCTGGTAACACACACGACCAAAAGGTCAAGGAAGCACTCAAAGAACTAGAGATTATATACAATCTATTCAAAAAAGAAAGACAAGAATAGCTTCTTTAGATACTGATTCAGCTTACTTGCTTAGCAAGATCATCCACTGAGGAAGCGCTTGCCTTTCCTTATCCCGCTTCGCTTCCTAGCTTTGCTAATTAGCAAGTTAGCTTAGCCTAGGTCCTTAGTTAGCTTGTTAGCAACTTAGCTTCTTATAGTTCGCTTTCATAGTAGCTTCTTATAGTGCGCTTCTTCTGCTTCTTCAATTCTTTATATCAAGTAGGATAAACTACTACCAGGCTAAGCAAAGCACCTAAAGAGCCCTACTTACTACCCTACCCCTACCCGCCACGTGGTAGGGGGAATGGCACCCTGAATCTCGCTTGCTATAGGGTAAGCCGGGGTAGACCGCTAACATTATAGTAGTGGTATCGGTGTTTTGACTTGTTTTGTATGCCGCCCGGTAAAGGTAAACACCGCTAACACAAAAGGGACCTCGCCTAGCTATATGGTGCCCACTAAGACCTGCCAGGGCGCGCCCACAAAGACTGCCAGGTAAACACTTTACATGTTATAAGCGGTGGAATGAGTTGTTGCCTATAGGGCCTATAGGGCGCGTGAGCCCCCACAAAGACTGCCAGGTAGACTTTCCCTTACTGTAAGCTCCCACGGGGCAGCCTATAGCCTATAGTCCTGGCAGTGTTAGCTTAACTGCGACACTGCGAGACTGCGAGACTGCAACAAGGTCGGTTGCTTACTGGTAGGCCCGCGGCAGTAAGCACCCGCCCTCAAGTTCAAGGTTTTATTTGAAGCCCCACGCACTATAGGCGTAGCGGTTATGCTACTAAGTGCTCCCACGCCAACTGACGGGAGGCACCCTTCAAGCGGATAGCCTTGCGATTACTTGTTGGCTGAAGCCACGTGGGTTAAGCAAAAGGTTAGGGTGCCGGGTTGGATAAAATGTCACTGAAGAGTGACGGCTTCTTGTCAATGAGCTCACTGAGATAATTGGGTTTCAAAGGAAGATGTAGTACATCAGATAATGGAAAGTAAGTAGTTGAAACACTTCCCTTTCCTTACTGGTGTATTTGAACCATCAGCTTTTAATGGGATATAGGTGACTAAAATCATTCTTTCCACCTTGAAGCCGCTAACATTATAGTAGTGGGATAGACCTTTCTAGTCTGTGGCTCCTTCATCACTATCAGGCCATGTCCTGGAATGTAAATGAGACGACAACCTTCTTTCTATTCTATAGTAGTAAGCCCACTCTGCGGTAAGGCCAGGCCGACAGTTGCAGCATGAGAGTGATGTGCGAAGATAGCCTGTGATGAGGATGTCGATGAGGAAGCCCTTTCACCAACTCTGGCTTCAAGTTCTGCTAATCTCATCATCAAGGTAGTCTTTCCATATTCTTCGTAGGAGTCTTCTGTGCTTGATGTGTGATTTTGCTTCTCACCACGGGCACACTTTGTGAATTTGATCAAGGTGCTTGGGCGTGCCAGGAGGGTTCGGCTTAGCCTTCCAAAAGGAACTGGGTGGACGATTCCTCCAACCGAGGGATCGACCTCGGGGCTCAGATAGGGTCGCTCGATCCCGTATCTGGATATCTCAGACCGAGGGTCGACCTCGACTCTGACTTCCAATCAGGCGATGGCGTGGCAGGCCTCCTTACCACACCTGGATCTCCGAGAGAGAGTGGGTTTCGTGAAGAGAGCTAGCAGCTGGCTATTGGGTAAGAACTGACGTGCGAGCACCTTCCTGTCTTGTTGATGAAGAAAGCGGGCCACTACTCCTAAGAAGTAAAGGAAAGCGGGAAGTCAAGGAAAGCAAGAAACTTGAATGAACTTGATTGAGGGCCTTCTACGAAGATCAACTTTCCCACCGCCTCCAACCCGCTACGTCTTGGTGGGGTAGGGTAGGGAGGAGTTGTTTACATGCAATACCCTAGGGGATAAAGAGAATATTCTAGGCTCGTACATTCTGACCCGCGTGCTATCAAACCGCCCACGCCACACTGCCAGGTAGCCTTACTGGTTGCTGTAAGTAGCAGCCGCCCCAGACGCACATTTTGTAGCGCAGAGCTCCGCGGTTGGTTGCTTACTGGTAGGCCCGCAACTAAGGCACCCCACTCTGCGGTAGCCTTGCCTTACTCGCTCCCACTAAGACAAACCCTTGACCGCACCGCGAGTAAGGCAAGGCTTACCCCACTATAATCCCAGCCTATAGTGGCTACCGCCACGTGGGAGCGCCTTACAGTAGTTATTTTCAGTGTTATATGAGAGGGGAGCTTACAGTAATGGGTAACGTTTAGATCATAAACACAGAACTTTTCAAGTGCCTGCAGGGAATCCGCTTGAATGTTGAGCAAGAAAAACCAGTGGTGATCCGCTTTTCTAAGATGAGAAAGAAAGCTTCTTTCGCTGAGGAGATTGCGGAGGAAGTCGATGTAATCGTAAATGGTCCCTTATTCGCTATTGGTCCTATTCTTATTGTGCGCCTCCTCCTTGAATGCGCTTGGGTCTATGATGACTAGATTGTATTGTTACAAATCGCTCCGATCTCACACCAGCTATAAGGTGAGGTGAGGCTTCTCAACAAAATTCAGGTATTCTGAATAGCATAAAGACGAGTTGTCGACTTATGAGCTTTGCAAAGAGGTGAAAAAAAGCTCTTCCTGCCGACTGGTAAGTAAATGAAGACTGACTTAGATCAAATTCCGTATCTGTACACTCAAGAAAATGGTCCTCTGGCACAGCGTACGTTAACGGTCAAGGACAAGGTAGAATGAAGGAGAAGCCCTTAAGCATAGGAGACAGCATAGCAAGGGCCTCAGAAACCCCTCCTTCATCCCTCCCTGTGTTGGATGTTGAAGCGGAAAGAAAGTGGGCTGCAACTAGTAGTGTAGTGGGCTTACCTTTGAGTGGCGTCTATAGCGATGAAAGAATTGGGGAGGCCCATAGGCCGTGTTAGTGGGCTTACCTTTGAGCTACAAGTGTCGCGTCGTGGGCTTACTATAGTGTTGCGGTTTCTGCTATAGAAATGACTCGGGAGTCCGAAGGCCATAGGAGTGTCGGTTTTGATGAGTTGGAGCTGGAGGCCCTCGCGGGTACACAAGAAAAACCTCAAGGGCATTTCGATAAGGGCAGGTCAACCAAGCAACATGCCTCCGCGCTAGTCGACAATGCGAAAGACGGTTATAGTTAGGCTCGCTGACCCGCTACTAAAAGAGTACAGTACTTTCGTCGAAAAGAAGATTCACCCATACTCAAGAGGACTGCTTCCCCTGATCGAGTTTGCGACCCACTCCCACGTGGCGGTGCCAAGCTTTGACGTCCCTCTCCAATCTCTCTGTTATCAAAAGAGAGGATGAGTCGGTGAGAGGCGGCGGAAGCAAAGAATTTTCCTGTCAAGCAGCGAAAAGATGAATGGTTGTCATCTATCACCGGCACGATCCTTGTGCTGGCTCCCTTCCGGTATGGAGATCGAAAAGAGACATAGGGCGGGGGATACTATCTGTGCCAAATTCCCCCAGTGGTGTCTTGCATTTCTTTTGGTAAAGAGGGAGGCCCTGATCTGACATCGGGGGCCCATGGCATCTGCTCTCAATAGGTTTAATATACCCGGAGGAGGGTTCTCATATATATGTAGGGTGGTAGGACGCTATAAACGCTCTTTCTTCCAAGGCCCCACCTACAGAGGGAAAGAGGTAGGGCATTTTTCCCGGATTTCCTACCCCCAACTCATCTGGTCTCGCGTATATAGTGAAATTGCTTTCCTTTTCCTCAAGCATTTCTCGCCTACCTTTAGTATAGCCTGGAGTTCCGAAAAGGCGGAAGTTGCTTCCCCAAAGAAGGTTGAGTCTGATATTATTCAATTGGTTGTCGTATATCAATCCCGCTCTAAGGGACTAAGCGCACGTATTCCATTCTCTCTTTCGTTGGTCAAACCAACTCTCACAGACGAGATAAGGGCCTCCTCTTTTTGAAAAAAGAAAAGGGGGCTTGCCCACGGAGTTTCAGGCCGGGGAAATGGACTTCGAAAACTGGTTTTTAGCTCCACTAAATGAAGAGGTCATCTGAAAATAGTAGCACCCCTCCACCACCCCTTTCGGGATCCCAGACAAGGCTTTGATGATGAAAGAAACCCTAGGCCGGTCTTCTTCCTATCCATTGCTTGGTCAGAACGCTACTAAGGAAAGAGAATTGGAATTTGTTTCAGTGCAGTCGGGTAGCAGTGTCTTCAATACCAAGATAGGAAGGGAACGCCCATTATTTGAATGTCCTAATCGAGTTATACCCGGGGCTCCTATGGAGTAATGTTAACGCCATCTTACGCTCCAAGGTCAAAGATCCCTTTGTACTGGTTCAATTACACAGCTTCCCAAAGGGCTTGCATTTCATTCTTTCGGCAGACCAAAACCCATTCTTTTGGAACTACGATCGTGATAAGGCCATTCGACTGATGGACATGAAAGAATCCAAACGTCGATACTCCCACCTCGATCTTCCAAATACTGGGCAAACCACGAGGGGCTCGCCTCCCTCCTCGTCTAAACAAGAAAAACGTGCTACTATAGTTGCCTGAGGCCACAAGAGAGGGAGAAAGAGAAAAAGAAATGAATGGAGCTAGGTTAGTTATGAATTAGAATACAGTGAATAAATGGGGCATTGGGAGGTTAGAACTAAGGAGATTCAGTATGCTTATCCAACAGCTAGCTAATTTCATTACAAAGGCCTGCAAACACTAAAGGCTTCATTCACACAAAAGACGAGAGAAGGAGGATACAAGAGCTGAGCTAATAGGCGATAGCACGCGCTATAGGTGCTTCCACCCGCTAAAGAAAGGGCTTTTAGCGCCTTTAGTAGTAGTAGAGCGGGCAGTGGCGACCGATCACTCAGCCAGCAGACCGCTTGCTTTCTGTGGCATTGGCGAGAGTGCTCGACGCTCGATCGGGTGTTTTCCTCTTGCTCCCCATTTCTTCTAAGTCCGAAGGGGTTCCCTTTTTTCCGAGCACGTCAGAGGCCATGGATAGAGTCAGAAAAGCCGACGTTGTCTTGTGCTTTGATCAGATAGACCATGACCCACTGCTACACAACCGCAGAGTGGGGTGCTTGGTGGGACAGGGGCCGTAGTGGACCTCTTTCTTTGTCTCAGTCTTCCTCAAACTATAGTGGACAAGCGAGGAAATAGCTACACTAAGACCGAGAGGGGCATACCCCAAGGCACCAAGGAAGTGCTTTCACCAATCTTCATTCATTCCTTCCTCCATCATGTGGTTGGATGTGGAGCTCGAAAATAAAATGGAACTGAATGGAACCAAGGCATGATGAGCGTTATGTCGACGATATTCTTTTTGGAATACCTAGCGGGAAGGGAGCCGACAAAAGAAGCAAGCTAGTTATGGACACCCGCACGGCGCCTAAAACGAACTTGTACCTATCAACAGAAAGAATGGAAACCGGATTCTAGGAACTCTGCCTCAGGGAAGCTCCGCGTACTTGGCTTGCTCGTCACCCTGAACGAGTCGGGCGGGCCCATGAACATCCGAATACCCTACCAGCGATGGGCATCCCGGCTCGAGGTTCACTATTTGATTGACCAACTTACCGAAGAGACAAGACTGAAGTCAACTTTCTTCAGCTTCTTTGGGAGAGGGTCAGGACTGTTCTACGCCTTCCAAGTGGACTCACCCACCGGAAAAGAGTGCATTTCTTTTTCTTCTATGAAGGACAGAGGGCTGCAATATAACGAAGAAGGAAGGGATAGAGGTAGCAGTACGAAGCTCATCAATCAGAGCAGCCGTGATATTCCTAAGATCGCTAGGGAGGCTCGGCTTCCGGCCAAGTGGGAGGAAGTAGAAAGGCAGGGCCTTCCCTGAGAGCGACTCTGAGGCGGTTAATAGTTGGCCCGAGCATTAATGCAATTGCAAACTAACGATGATCTACTTTTAGCAGTGTTTATATTCTGCAATGCATCTTTATTCGATTGTTGTCATTCAAGCATGAATGGGGTTGGCCCCCCCTTGTATTGCTCGCCGGTTTGGTAGTTCTATTTATGGATAGTAAGAAGAAGTTCTGTTCGCTCGCTCGGTTTCCGAAGTGAATCTTTCTCCTCGAAAAAGGAGCGGTAGTACGGAAGTGAAAAGCTTAACTTAACACAAAGGGCAAATTGTATGAAAACGTGTGTGGTAAGTACAATAGTGAAGGCAAGGTTGTTGTTCCTAACAGTTGGTTGCTGTCAAAGAGGTGTAATTGGACTATAGTATCTGGCAAAAGGCATAGATGTTCCCCTTCATTCCGAAGATCCTGGATCTGAAGAAGTGGGGTCGAGTCATTAACACGGTATCAAATTGTTGCAGGTAATGAGATATTGGCAGACGACGACAAGCGATCCCATGACAGGAGGAGATAGAAGCCGTCGTCCTTCTTGAGAGCTAGGCACGAAGATAGCTTTCATCAAAGAAGGGTGCGTTATACGTCCTTTTCGTTTTCCTGAACGAGTCATTCGCAAAGGCTGAGGACACATAGGTGCGCGCTCTCTTCTGGGTGCGTCACTGAAATAGGCCCCCGCATACTTGCCAGTGGGTCGACTGGATTAGGAATGTGTAGCTTGCTTACAGCAAGTCCCGGAGCGTGAATGGAATCGCCAAGCTTACTATGAAATGTAAATGTAAAGTGTCTTCGACCCACCAATAAGAGAGAAAGAAAGACGTATAGCACTACAACGAAGAGGAAAGGGATACTGGCGGCTAGTTGAAGGTTATCAACTAGACGGGCGCTAGGGAGGCACGAATCCGGCCAAGTAGGAGGAAATAGAAAGGTCTGACGTTCCGTTCCATGAGAGCGAATCCGACGGCGGGGACGAATACCAATGCAATGGCAAACTCACACATATGTTGATGATCTACTTTTAGCTGCCAGCACTATAGGTCTTCAACTACACTACTAAGAAGAGTGGTGCTGATTTTTTTTAGTGTTGCACTTAGCCCCTTGTATTGCTCGCCGGGCGCCGGGTTGGTAGTTCTATTTGCATTTCATCATTCGAAGAATTGGCTCGGGTGCTCGTCTTCCTAAATGCAAGTTCTAACCGGAGTGGTAATATGGGTAACACATTGGGTATGCAAAAGTACGAAAGGGTGGTAAGTACGGAAGTTCAGGGCGGATGATAGCGCCGTTATAGTGTCAAAGAGTGGATTAGACGGACTTAGCAAGTGAGGCTATGTGCCTATTGGTTCCGAAGATCTTGGATCAAATGGGGTTGATTTACTAGCACAGCATCAATCTTTGCTGGTAATGAGAGTTTGAAAGCCGCCAAGCTCGGCTTCTATATCATCCTGTCATATTCTTGCTCGTCGTCTGCTAATTCAGTATACGGGCCTGAATCTTGAGAGCTAAAAGACGAAGGAAACTCTCACCAAAGAAGGATGCGTTATACGTCCTTTTCCTTTCTGGAACGAGTCCGTCTTGTCACAAAGACTGAGGACACATAGGTGCGCCTTCGTCACGCGTTACTGAAATCGGCCCCCGTTGCCAGCGGGTCGACTGGATTAGGAATAGGTAGAGTTGCTACAAGCAAGTCCCGGAGCGCTACGAGAAATCGCATCGCCCCGTGGAGTGAGTGATGGCCAACCTTATAGCGCGTGCGAGAGGAGCTCAAATAAAGAGGCAGGCCACTCCTCTCAGTAGGGCTATCTCCGAGGCCCCGCGTTTTGACGACTTTTGACTAAGTCAGTCAAAGTAGTCCGGGGGGGGATAGAGAAGAGGGTTTTTGGGTCCCAGCTTAGACAACCAGTCCATCCCAAGTATCATGTCGTAACCCGGGTTTTATCTGTAATAGGTGACGCGCCGGTAGGCTGTGCTCGCTGCGCTCGGGCGCTCAGCCTCAAGCGCTGGCTTGGGCTAGGGAGCGGTGACCTCAATCGCCGGTGGGCTCGAACCAGGAAGGAGAGAGGACGAGAAGGTCTATTGAATCTCTATGATAACGGATATGTGTGAGATCGCGCATATATGCGATCTCACTGATGCCATATATCAAACCAGAAAAGTAGGACACTTACTGTAGCCCGCCTACTTTTTCTCGATTCAGAGCCCGCGCCCCCAGGGAAAAGGGGTGGTAGGACCTGACTATAGAATGGCTTGTTTCGCAAGGCGCCTTTACTATAGGCAGCCCGCTACACCCACGGGGCGGGAATGGCTTTGTACTTTGCCTTACACTACACCCGGCACCGCGGCTTTTTTGTAACGCACTATAGGGCGCTATAGGTGAGCCCCCACGGAGCACTATAGGCTATAGGCCTACCGTTTATAAGCGGTGGAATGGCACCGCCACGTGGGAGCCTTACAGTAGCAACGCCTACCTATTTCTAGTAAGCGTCAGGCTGCGTCAGGGAACCCCGCTGTAACGCACTATAGGGTACGCCCCCACTGACGGGGCTTGCAGTAAGGCTCCCACGGTGCGGTCACCGGGATGGGTTATAAGCGGTGGAATGAATTGTTGTATGCCTATAGCTATAGGGTAAGCCGCTCCCACGGTGCGGGTAGGCACCTTTTGTCTTAGTGGGTCACCAGGTAGGGTAGGCACCTTTTGTGTTAGCTATAGGTACTGTAAAGTGCTCTTACCGCCACGTGGGTCTGATAAGCTTACAGTAAGGAATTTGCACCTATAGAAGCCACCGCCCCGTGGGAGTCAGGCAAAGACTTTACAAACAAAAGGGATTGCATGCCGCCGCCACGGAGGCTTACCTACACTATAGGCAGGCGGGCAGGCCTACCGTGGGAGCCCTTTACCCACGTGGCGGTAAGAGCACTTTACAGTACCTATAGTGGTAGCGGGTAGCCGGTGGCTCTACCACCACTATAGGAGTAGGTCTGGGCACTCCGCCCTTACAGTAGCCGGTAGCGGGTCCGGCGAGGTCAGGCTTTCTCTTTAGCGTGAAACCCGTTCCATACATTTGGAACATCTCTCTTCTCTCCATTTCATCTCACGTCCCAACTCCCTCTACCCTTCTATGTTCTCAAACTCCCCATCAACACTCTGTCAGATTGGAGTTGAGTGATCGTCCATCCTGGACTCGATCTTCCTCCTCCCTCGTTCCAAGTAGCCACACCACAATAATGATCGGAGTCTTGATCGTGAGCCGCTCTCGATCTGCTGCGGAATTGGCGCCATTGGCTCGTGTATCTGATCTGATCTAAGATCGACCATCAACAGAAGACGTCACTCTGCAGTCTGCGACAGCATATGTGAACTTCTCTTCCAGCTGTAGTTCAGATCGATAGGGCCCTTCCATCAGATCGACAACCTGAGAACCCAGACGAGAAGAATCTGGTCGTGCTCACCGCGGATCGTTCTTACTTCAACTCGAACAACCTTCGTCGATCGCTGCATTCTGTCTGCTGCCATCTGAAGCGCACCAGATCGGACACGTTCTGCATAACGACCTTCTCTGTCATCATAAGACAGGCTGAGAAGCATCGATGCATACCTCCTGCACGAGGTGTCCGTGTGCTGCTGTTCTTCACTTCTTCACATTAGAATAAATACAAGAAGTAATTCTTCTCTGGCAGTAAGCCCTTTAGTGTGGTGGTGTCGCCCAGGAGAAGTTTCTTGTATCAAGCAGGTGCTGTCCACTACAGCCATTGAGCAGATTGCTTCTGCAGTAATTCATTCCAAGCAACAAGTGTCGAGTACCGCTACTATAATGTTAGTGGGCTTCGATTCAATTGTCAGATTGATCCTCCTAGTCGTGCACTCTAATTAGCAAAGACAACTACGGCAATCCAATCCTGTTGTGATAGATGCTTAGTCATCGCGGAGGATACGTACAGAAGCTGGATGGCCCCGTGGCAATGGACACTCCTGGCGGCGATCGGCATCGTAGAATGGAATGAAGGTTCATCTTCCTCCTGTGGAACCACATGCCTAACATCCAATTCTTGGCAGGCAAGAATGGCCTCTTCCTCATCAAAGCGTCGAGCGAGGAAGAGATGAAGTTCGCGACCAGGAGCTACTTAGTGCGCAGGTTGTGAACCGTTGGCAGCCAGGAATGGATTGGAAACGTGCCATCCACTGTGCCGGTGTGGCTGCGACTAATGGACCTCCATCCCGGATTGTGGAGAGAGTTGGAAGGGCGGTGGCTCACTTACTATAGGCTAGACGCTATGGATGAGGTCACTAAGAATCAGTCAAGGCTCGCCCAGAATCTGCATTGAACCGGTTTCAGAGAGGAACTCTTCAAGGAAGTGAAATTGGAAGTGAAAGAAGAAAGTGTGGTTATTCCAGTGGTCTACGAAGTCTCCGTTTTTGCGAATCTTGTGGCTCTACATATCACAAGAATGGCGCATGCTTAGAGCCGGGAGCCAGCAAGGAGAAGAACAAGAAAAATGAATGGCAGAAAGACTAAGAAGGCGTGGCGTAGGAAAGATACGGTGGCGCCTTCTTCTTCTAACCAAGAAGAGGTGCAGCAGAGCATGGAAGAAGACCCACAGGCAGAACTCGATGAACCAATAAATGAGTTGGGAAAGGGCCATGACGAGCAGGAGCGGATTGACAGGGATGCGCTCTTATCTTCCAAGGCAGCTGATCACGATATGTGCTCGTCATCATTTCTGCATAATGGGGATGAGGACCGAACCAGCTTTCAGACGATGGATGCTCCCCCCCGGGTTTCAATTCACAGCTAAGAGCTGAGGAGCCTCAGGACGAGCGGTCGATCGCTATGATGGAGCCTCCTACTCCGATTAGCACACCGGAGGGGCGGTAGCAAAGCTGACATCTCCTTCCTCCCTTGAGGAAGTGGCAGTCGAAGGAACCTTTTCTCTGAGAAGAAAGAGGTGCGTCCTGCTATGCCGACACCAGGAGATGAATTACAGCAGGGCGAGGGGCCTCCCTTGGGCTCCAAACGAACCCGGCACCGCAAGCCTAAAATCGGGAAGAGCGGTGGTGACAACCCCTTGAAGGCAGTTCCAGACAATAAAGGGAGCTGATAGAGCTCAATGAGCAAGAACATAGTCAGGAGCAGGAACCGTGGTGAGGATGACGGCATCCTTGGCCAGCCAAGGTTCTCAATGATAGTTCTTGCACTGAATACGTCAGGCCTTGGGCGTGCCTGGGCCAGACAAGAGTTGAGATCCTTGCTCATGAAGGAAAGGGTAGAGATAGCGTTCTTGCTCGAGAGCAAGTTGACGTTGGAGGTGGCGCACAAGACATTTCGCGGATTTCCACCGCTAAAAGATGGACGGGGAAGATCATGCGCCGGTGGCAAGAGTCTGATGCCTCTGGAGGTGTGCAAGTGCTGAATGTGGTCAGCTCGTCAGCTCAACATCTGACTATCTTGGTTCAGTTGTGCACAGGCCCAATCCTTCTCACGGGCTTCTATGGCTGGACACAATAAGTCCTTAGACGAGCGCTGTGGCAAGAGATGCGGCACCATCGAGCGGATCTGCCGTGGCGGGTGACTGGAATGCTACTCGGTCACCCTCTCCACGTTTTGGTGGAACTGGATAGCTGCTCATTCATCATTCAATGAATGAAGAAAGACTTGCGCCCTGATGGAACTGCAAGATCTTGGCTCCTCATTCACTTGGTCTAACAAAGAAGCGGGCGCCAACTATGTCGCTTGTAGGTTAGATCGAGGCCAACCTTCTTTGGACACAAACCTTCCCGCAGGCATGGATTCGGACCACTCCACGCACTCTTTCTGACCCCCGGTCTCCTGATGAATGATGGCAGTGACATTGGGATCCGAACTTTTCTTCTCCATGTGGACGAAGCACCCTGACTGCTTCACTCTAGTGCTGCTCGCATGGAAGACCAGAATTCGGGGATGTGTGATCTTTCACGAAAGCTCAAGGCCAAGAAAGAATTGAATTCCAATCTTCTTGGCATCATAGAAGAAGGGTGCAGGCATGCCAGCTAGAGCTGCAACAACTACAGGATCGAATTTCTCATGGTTGCTCTATCTTAGTAGATAAAGAAGTGATGGTAAGACCTTCGTGAACTCCGTGAGATGGAGGAACTCTTCTGGTTCATGAGTAGATGTAGATGGCGAATGGAAGGGGACCGCTCGCTACTACCATTCGCTTTTCAAGCGGAATGTGGGGCACATCCCCATGTTGATCAAGGATAATGGGGAGGAGTGCAGGGGCACGGCAGCGGTCTTCAAGGTGGGGGAAGTCTTTTTTCGAGAAGCTGTTCACTAAGGAGGTAACCAACTACCTTTCTGGGCGTCAACGACAGGCGGGTGACGAGAGAAGAGAACATTATGCTGGTGGCGCCAGTGACAGATGTGGAAGTCAAGCATGCAGTCTTTGGTTTGGATGAGGAGCCAGGCCCAGATGGTTTCTCAGGCACATTCTGACTAACCTATTGGGATAGAATCCATAAGGACGGGCAGTGCAGAAATTTCTTCATTGTGGTAAGATGCTCAAACCACCTGTCTTTCTTCCTAAGAAAGCAGGCGCCCGAAGGATAGGCGAGTCCCTTTTCTATATCAAATCATTGATACCATAAGAACCATCAGGGTGGAGAGGATGAGACTTCTCTGGCAAGGGTGATCTCGCCAGCGGGCCGGGCAGAAAGATCCACGAAAGCATGATCATTGCTCACCAGATGGTGGATTCCATGAGTCAGAGCCGGAAGCCTTCGGTGATGTTCAAAACGGATCTAGCAAAAGCCTATGACCGCGTGGAGTGGGACGGGGGCTGGGGGCCGATCCCCGTTGATGTTGATGATGGGCTTTGCGGAGCACTGGATACAGCTCATCATGGAGTGTGTCGGCCACCTTGCTTATTAATGGTCGTGCTGGAGATCTGTTTATTAGCTCGAGAGGGCCCTATCTCTTCCTCATAGTCTATTCTACTAGTAAGAATAGTAGGGAGCCTACCCTTAAGGGGCGCGCAGATTACGTTGGAGCGAGGAGAGAGGAGATATTGACCCGGGGAATGAGATGGAGTCACAATGCAGACGACGCACTACAGTGTGTTGTGGTCATCCTTCATAGATGATGGGACACCTTGCATTTTGGAGGAGTTTGAGAGGGGACTGAAAGTGAGTAAAGATCCTGATTATATGGTTCCCATTTGCATTAAGTCATCAACGGTGTGGTCACATACGATCTCTTTGTGATTGGAGTGCCCCTGACCTTGGAGTACCCTTCGGGGAAAGAAGCTCTCATTGTCATGCGATGGAAGTTTCAGGACTGGGAGGTTCTATGGCTGGTAGGAATTTATAGTATGAAAGATTGGCTTCAATTCCTATTGAATGGATGTCCCACAATCACCTAGAATCTTAAAAAAAGAGTCAACTTCTTATGGCATGGACGCACCGGAGGCAAAGGAGTCCACCTTCTCCTTTGGGAAAGGGTGTGTAAACCAAGAAAGGAAGGCGGCTTGGGGCTTCGTCGGCTAGAGGAAATTCCTATCCACGTGGAAATTTGCAGAGCCCCCGTGGTGTCAACTTATGCAAGCCAAATACATGTCAGTAAATGCTCTCAGGTATCCTTGGAAACCCGGGGTTGGAGGCTCCAAGGTCTCTGAGTTTGAGAAGGGGGGTGACTTGCCAGAACCGTTCTGCTTTGATCCATGGGCAGAGTTGGCAACATACATCTCGTCAGGCATTGATAAACATCAATATCTGGCCTTAAGGAAAGTGAGCCTGCGGCACATTGCTGATCTCTCATTGTCTATATTCAGTCCTTCATGAGAGCAGCGCCGTCACTACGAGGCATGGAGTAGCCACAGGGGAGTTGGAATGGATCCGTTTGGGTGGACCACTGGTGAAACTTTCAGTACAAGAAGGGCCTGGGACATTGTCTGAGTTCATGGGCTTGGGAAAGGAGGTGTCAGGATCATATCCCAAGAGCTGCGCTCACCCTTCGTTTTCCCATAGACGACAAACCCTTGGAAAGGCTTGAGTCAATGGGAATTGGCTCGGGAGGTCCCTGTATTCTGTGTAATGTAGAACCCATTCTATTTTCTTTTTGCCAGGTAACGTCACAGGTATGGCGTGACCAAACCTTTTGGGACGAGGTGGACCCCTGGAGCGACTGTGCTGCAGTCCCAGGTGGGGAAGCTATGGTAAACATAGCAAAAAGAAAGGCATGGTTGGTGGCCTTTCAGGTAGTGGTACGGGCAGGGATGCTAGGAATCGAGTCAGATTCGGAGGAGCCAGCAGAA
Source organism: Brasenia schreberi (assembly GCA_036023115.1). Classification (NCBI taxonomy): domain Eukaryota; kingdom Viridiplantae; phylum Streptophyta; class Magnoliopsida; order Nymphaeales; family Cabombaceae; genus Brasenia; species Brasenia schreberi. The sequence goes on along the minus strand of JAYKKT010000019.1, from coordinate 62,335 downwards.
CCCACGTGGCGGTAACTGTGGAGAGAGCACCGAATAGGCTCTTTCTTATATCCTTCTCAGATGTTGACCCCAATGTTCATCTGGGTTTGGAGGATGAAGATCTCAATTAGGAAAGACCTATGGTGGAGGGTCGGATACGATGTGCGAGATCATTGTGGTCAGCATATAACTAATTGCAGGGTGGAAGGTGAATTCTTGCTCTGGATATATTCCGGAGTGGAAGTGGTGGGCTGAAATGATGAAGGAAGTGCAGCGACCTTATGCAATCTGATGAGCATCGTCACGCTTAGACATTGTGAAAGCGGTGGACAGAGCGGGAAGAGAGGTTGAAACCTCATGGAGACCATGCATTCCATAGTGGAATAGCCTACAAGAGGTGCAAATCAGATGGGTTCTAAGAGTGGCTAACCGGCTTTTCTTTGAATGTGAAGGCCTCAATAACTTGTGATACTCGAACTTGCTATGACAGGGCAAGAAGGTGTGGCTGTCATCTTCAGTGAAGAGCTCGCTGCTTTCTGATTGAGAACAGAAAGCACTTCAAGGAGTCTGAAGATTGATTACCATGATGCGCTTTTAGAGTCTCGCTTTTTGTACTGGAACTTGTTCTATTCTGTGTTGACTGTGTTACGGATGTTCTACAGGCCAGGGGAAGTAGGAGACGTCAGTTAGTAGTAGTAGTGCGGCCCAACTACAGAATGTAACAATCTTCTCCTTCCACATAAGGAGTGGAGAACAGAGGCAGTGAAGAACTACAGAGGACATGGCGGCGGGAGGTGAGCGCGACTGGGAGTGTACAAGGAGTATGGCTGCATGCATCAGCCCTTTTCTATGTGTTGGTGTTGGTTGCGTGTGGATGAACTGCTTTCTTGGTGTTCTGGTGTACCATGTGGAAGGCGCTTCATTGAGCAAGGCTGGGATCCATCCTGGCTTCAGATAGATGCCATATTCAGGTCTCACAGAATACTGAATTCTCTGCACATCTGTAAATACACGGGTGCTGCAGGTTTTTTGTTGTGTAAATGTTACGCATATGAGATATGTACAGCCTTATAGAAATCGGTGCTTATAAACGATTATATACGCGTGGATGGGAACTCACACTGTAGCCTCGTAAACAGATTCAAGGCGTGTGAGCTCCCAGTCTCGCATTTTGTTGGTTTAAGGGCCTTCTAATTCTTTGTATATTCTTGTAATCTGGTAGCCTCAAAAAAAATCCAATCCAGTTCGACCGAACCAACTCCAGGGAGGGCGTCGGCAGATCTCGACGTGCATGAACCGATCCGCCTGCAATCTGTTCGACCGAATTCTCTTTTCGTTTTCTTTGTCATTCTAGTATTTATAGTGTCTTGTAAAGGCTGATGTGATATGTGCTAGTCAAAATAGCATAGCTACGCTAACTAATATGGGAAAAGAAATAGCATTGCATACATAGCATTGCATAGGGGAAAAAGGCATTGCCTTTGAAGTCCGGGGGAAATGCAATGGATAGCATAGCTAGGCGTGAGTTGAGCGTAGCGAAATTGACTACAGTCTGAACTATAGTGTTATTTTGGAGTTTGGTTGAGCGAAGCGAAATTGACGTAGGCCTGAACGCAGTGAAGCGGCACTACTATAGGCGCTGAGCATAGCGAAGTGGCGGAGAGCTGAGCATAGCGAAGTGGCGGGCCCCTTCTTTTGAAAATGAAAGCACTAAACGCACCTATATCAGATGTAGCAAGACTACGTCATCCCCTGACACTGGCTATGCACTACGCGAAATGCGCGATTCAGACTTCCCCTTAGGGGGCTCCCTCTCCTCTTTCCCCCGGCCTACCTTGACACGTCATGGCGGGGGAAGGTAGTCACCGAAGCCTCGGACCCTACCTAAAGGAATAGCCAGCCTCCGGTTTGCTTGTGTCTTATGTTAGACTCATTAGTCAGGGCAGTCTGGTCCATGTTCTATTTGGGCTTCTGTTATATTGTATAAGGGCAGACTGGTCTTCGTCTTGTAACTGGATGGGCCCCGCTACAGTAAGGTTAATGAATCATTCACGCTGTTCTGCGTAAACCGAATGGTTACTGCATGAATCATCAGGAACCTATGGAACCGAACCCGATGAAGGAAAGAAGGACCAAGGCCCTAGCAAAGCCCACTATCACAAAGTCCATGTGTGACCCTGTAATCCTTCCCTCTAGAGCACCATCCTCCCAAGTATGTGTGGTTCGTGTTAGGGCTCCTCGAGCAGATCATAGCACAGCAACTGAGCAATTGGCGGTCCCCTCCGCCGGGTCCTCCTTCCTCACGAGTTCCCTCGTGGAGATAGGGACCCCATGAGCCTAGTTCCTCCGGTGACCGTGCCTAGAGCCCGAAGTCCAGTTAGGGCACTCAATCCAAGCCAAGCGTCAAGCCCCTTACCATCATGAGTTGCCTCATGAGTTTGAACCTCCAGTCTGAGGGTTGCCTCATGAGTCCACACCTACTCCTCTATCACCTCTTCCCCCTTCCCCTCAAGTTAGTGAGCCCTTCTGGTAGGGCAACCAGAAGACCAGCGTGACACCCTTCCTCCCAGACCAGAAGAGGAAGTAGTCAGAATCCCTAGGGCCCCTAGAGCTCCCATGCCGCCGCCTGCTACAGTAAGGGACAAAGGGAAGGAACCCATTCGATAATATGACAAGGAGCCCCATTGTCTAGAACCCAAGTTCATATGTCTATCACTGTTATTAGATATAGCTCATCAAAACCCGACATACTCAAGTCAAGATCCCCCAGGATACCTCTCCGGAAGCCCTAGCAACCTTGGTGTCCCCGATCCTCACTCAGACTCCACTCACATTTGATGATGAGTATCTACCTAGGCCAATTGTTATAGAACCCCATGATCAAGCTCTATACATAGGCCTCAAGATCAATGGAAGACCCATTTCCCGATCTTTGGTTGATGGGGGCGGGGGACTCATTCTCATTCCCCCCTTTTTGTGTTAGCGGTAGCCCTCCTGATAGGTCTCACCCCAGAACGCCTAGTAATGCCCTAGCAAGGTTCAGATTGTAGGATATGATGGGTTAACTTCCCCCACCGAAGGAACCGTTGTCTTGAACGAGAGGTCCAATCCTCCACCAAGCTGAGTTCCATGTCATGGACCTTTCGACCTCTGACAACCTACTCCATGGTAGGCCATGGATTCATGATCAGATCTTAAGGCCCTCAACCTACCTTTTGTGTTAGTGGGCCTTAGTCTATCAAGATACCATGGCACGGTCGAAGCATAGTTGTCTATGGGGAAGACTCCGCCATTCACCTCACAGGGGCAATGGGACCAAGTTCTGACCTCCCATTTTCAGTAACCCCCATCCCATCCAATCCTAGTGACATCCCCACTACAGTAAGCTCAGGATCCAGCCAGGTTGCTATCATAGACATGTCTTCGAGACCCAAGGCGAAGAATGGCTAGGAGAGAGGAGACTCACCTTTCTTCTCTTCTCCCGAGTACCCAACTCGTGTACTCGCTTCGGGAAGGCTTGGAGGATGTTGTTATCTATGGGGTACATGCCATTCAGAGGCCTAGGGAAAGAGTCCCAGGGCCGAGCCATGCCCTCCAAGCCTTCCCATCATTGGGGCACCACAGGATTAGGATATTGTCCTTGACGCGGAGCCCCAGCATGACCTTCCAACTTGGGTAAAGGGGCACACTCTCCATGAACCATCTCCACAACCGCTCCGTGGGGTCTTAGATGATGTTGAGTTTGATGAGCTTGGCCTAGAGCACATCTTTTCCAGTCGTTGCTCAGTGGTAGGTGGTAGGGCCAGGTAGGGGCAAACCTTCACCTTCTCTAACTTGATATGGACCTGTCTGCTTCGAGGCACCGCAGGGCGTGGCCAGGTGCGCTCTCTCAATCTTCATCAAGGATATTGCCTGAATGCAAACTCCATGCATTTTGATGCGAATGCATCATCCTCTGTACATATCACAACAGCATATCATCCATGTCCCTTGTCCATCCCCGATCTCATCTTGCATTCCCCTCCCCTATTTATTATATTAATAGTAGTTGGTGGGCAAGGATTTCTATCTTGTGATAGTTCATGTGAGACACATTCAAAGGAATATCCACCTACTACTGAGCCCTCCACAAAGAATGATAAGGAGTGCAAGGAAACCCATGGACGATGATGATTTTGTCTACGGGTCTGATCATGACAATGATGACCTAGCTTTTACCGAGTTTGGTAGAGCCATGGAACGTCAAGATAACCCTTCCTCCATGGTCGGAGGAGAGTTCATAGAAGTCAACCGTCAGTCGGAGGAAAACCCCACCATGCACCATGGAGGTCAAGATAGCAAGATAGGGTCTAACTGAACCCGCTCACCGAGTTCTTGCAAAAGAAGAAGCAAGCTAGCTTTTTTGAGCCTTCGTCCCGAGGTGATAGAAGATCGCCTCATCGGCGACATTCCGATCAAAGCAGTTAGACAACTAACTGGCTCAGGAAGATCAATCCCCACGTGGCGGCCTATAGTCAAAAGTCAAAGAGAGTCTCGAAGAGATGCTTAGGGCAGGGTTCATCAGGACAATAGCCTCTGATAGTTGGTTGTCCAACCTTTTGTGCGTCTGGGCTTACCGTGTTAGTGGGGGGTTGTCAAGAAATCCAACGGATTTCAATAGAGTCTGCATTAGGAATTTGAACAAAGCAACTCCGTCGGATGACTTTCCCTTGCCAAAGATCGACATTGAAGTTGATAGTACGGCAGGACATTCAATGTTCTCCTTCATGGATGGCTACTCTGGATACAACCAGAGAAAATGGAATCCCAAGGACCAACACAAGACAGCATGAACGAGGCCTTGGGGCACGTTATACAGTAATGCCCTTTGGACTCCAGAATGCTGGGGCCACATACCAAAGAGCCATGATGACGATCTTGAATGAGAAGATTCATTTACTTGTGGAAGCTTACTGGATGACATTCAGGTGAAAGATAGGGCACTGAGAGTCATTAACGTTAAGTCCCAAGGACCGTCAATATAACTTGCAATTTCATCCCCTTCAGTGGAGGCCTCGAGTCGGGGAAGTAGCTAGGATTCATGGTCTGTCAGCGCCTCTTCGAGCCATAATGGCCCTCGAACGTGTCTCAGCTTAGGAGTCTACAAGGTCGCCTACAAGCCATTATCAGGTTCATTTCAAACCTAGCCACTCGGTGCCGCCTGCCGCCTCCTCCTCAAGGAGGGAGGCCGAATGTCCAAAATCCTTCGATAGGCAAAAGGAAGACCTTTTGAGTCCTCCTATCACCCCCCATTCCGGGCCGCCCATTGTTACTTGTCGGTCCACGAGCAAGCCCTAGGTGCCCAGTTTCGATGGGAAAACCGACCATATACTATATCTCGAAGACAAGGTGTAGGTACGAGCAAAAATACAACCGGTTAGAGAAAACATGTGACGCATGTTTGTGGGCAATTTAGTAGCGCCACTACATGCTCTCATGCGAAATCCGAGTTGTGTGACGCCCGATCAAGCACCTCTTTGAAAAACCTATCCTTTCAGGACGCCCACGGTGCGGTAAATGGCAAGTGCTCCTCATGGAATATGATCTCAAGTTTCCGTCCGGTCAAGCCGTAGCTGATCATCTAGCCAACCTTCCTCTAGATGATCGGGTCCCAGTGTCGGATGCCTTTCCCGATTTTGATGGCAGATGAAAACACCTGGAATAGGCATGTCCTTGACGGGGCCGTTAAGTATGGAAAATTTCGACGGTTCTAGAACCAGAACTGGGGCAGCTGGGGCAGGTGTAGGGGCCCCTCATGGTAGCGAAATCCCTCTGTCCTTTAGACTAGACTTCGAGTCTTCCAACAATGCAGCCGAGTATGAAGCCCTCATACAAGGTCTGAAGATTCTCCTAAGTGACGGCGGGGTAGAAGTCTTTGGAGATTCCCTTCTCGTTATAAACCAAGTCACCGATGAATGGCAGGTAAAGCATTCCCAACTCATCCTATACCATCAGGTCGTCCAAGGTCTAGTCCAACAATTCGAAGATTGCTCCTTCACGCATATAGGTAGAGAAGACAACCTTCAAAAAGCGGATAGCCTGTCTTCTCTAGCCTCGTCGCTCGTGTTAGGACCGAAGTTCGTCACCCGTTCGTAAGATAACCTCACCAGCTTACGAACTGGACCCATTAGAGAATACCATGTGTCAAGCCGAACCTGCAGATGAAAAACCTTGGTTTTATGACTCTTGAAAAAGGTTCATTTTATGCCACTGACAGGGCCATTAGGAAGCAGTCGACCCGCTACTGTAAGCGCCCCGTGGGAGCTTACACCCACGGGGCGCACTATAGGCAGTAGCAGTTACGTCATGTAACACGACCTTTCCACCTGTAAGTAGCAGTTACTCCGCTCCCACTAACATTTTGTAGCGGGAGGCACCCGCCGTCAGACACCTTCAGTGTGGCGTGGGTCACCGCGTCAGGTAGGGTAGGCACCGCCACGTGGGAGTGAAAGGTAAGTGGAGCCTTGCGAAACAAGCCAAGCACTATAGGCTCCCACGGGGGTAGCGTCTTAGTTGGACGCAACCAACCGCAGAGTGGTCCGCTACACCACCACCTGACGTAGTGCGCGTGTTATTTGAAGGGCTTTGCTTATAGTGGTTGGTTGCTTACTGGGTAGGCCTGCAACTAAGGCAGTAAGCCCCACGGAGCGTCCTTACTATAGGCGGTGTTGCGAAACAAGTCATTCCACCGCTAGCAACCCACGCTACTGACCTATAGTGCCGCTACCGCCCCGTGGGAGCCTCTATAAGTCAATCCCACGGGGGCTTACTGTAAGGACTTAAAGGACGCAACCAACCTTGTTGCAGTTAAGCTAACACTGCCAGGACTATAGGCAGGCCGGAAGTGGGAGCTTACAGTAAGGGAAATGTAAAGTGCGTACCTTCAGTTGGCGTGGGGGCCCGGCCGTGCCGTCGCTTGTTGGGTGCCATTCCCTTTTTTAGTAAGGGTAGGCACGAATTACTAAGGGTGCCCGCTACAAAATGTTAGTGGGTGTAAGGCTGCCTATGCCTATAGTGTCAGTGCGCTACTCTAACGCTTCACTTCGTTCAGGCCTGCTTTTTCAGCGTAGTGGGCCTACTGTGAACCTATCCCGTTTAAGGCAACCTCCTACTGCTACTGTGAACCTATCCCGTTTAAGGAGAAGCATGAAACCTCCTACCCTTACCCAACTGTTCTCCAAATTTGCACTACCCCCGAGGGTTCTATTAGGGGTATGTATTTACTATAGGTCTGCTACCCGGCTCCCAGCCTATAGTGTTAGTGGGGCGGCTGCTACACCTTGTTATCAGGTTCGCTGCCTCAAAGATGACCTTCTTTCTCCAGTGCCATGCCAGCCAACTAGCTACGCCAAAGGTAATATGGCCTCTATTTGACCTAGCTTTTCTTTGAGCCGGCTACCTATAGGCGGCGTGTCAGGCGTAGGCCGTTCCAAAAAAAGAAGGAACTCACCTGGCAGTGTGGCGTGGGCTGACCTGACCAGATGCATCCAAACCCTGGAAAAAGCACCTCCCCAAAACATGGACCCGGGAAGAAAAGCAAGGTGAACATAGGGAGACCCAAAAGAGAATCCAATTACTTCCCTAGGTCTAGCAACTCCCACAAATGTAGACCCTGACCTCTTCTTTGGCCTTTCAAGAAGTTCTTGATACATGCTGCATGAGCCAAAGCACTGCTAGTAGTTGCTTGGCGAACGAACAAAGCGACTACGTCAAATGCGAGCAGACAGTCAGGGCGCCCACAAATCCCCAGGCACAACTGAACCTTGGGTGGATGTTGGCAGAGGCGGACTATAGCAACCTTAATGCGAAGCTTCATTGGGGCGTGGGTGTTCTACCTTTGGGGTCTGAGGCTTGATGGTGGGAGCATACAAGCTTCCTACTCTGGGCGCCCTAATGATCTCAACGAACCATGCGCTTAATGTTAGTGGCCCATAGCGTTGGGTGGGAAAAAGCACGAGCACTTTAGTGGTAGTGGTGGTTGAGGGAAAACAACAACAATGTTCAGCCCCCAAAAGCACCAGTTCGGCCTGGTGGCCGGAAAACAACAACAATGTTCAGCTTCACTTCCCTAGGTCTAGCACTCCACCTAAAAAGATAGACCCGGGAAGAAAAGATTCAAACCAACTCCTATCTCACCCTTCCACAACTCGTATGTAACCTTGCGCAAAGCACGTCACCAAAAGACGGATCAAACTTCCCCAACTCGTCAGTAACCAGGCGCAAAGTCCGAAAAGAAGAAAGCTTAACCACGCTTAACTTAACCACATTTGATCTTTCTTGATCAAAAAAGCAAGGCTCCGGAGACCCTGTCAGGGCCTCACTCGGGCATTCTGGCATTCGCCTTCGTGACGAAACTTGTTGCTACATGCTGACTGATGCATGACGCAAGCACTGCTAGTAGTTGCTTTGCGAGTCATAACGTCACGACCGGCCTACAAATCCAACTTAGCCCAGGCACTACTGAACTGCTCGACAGATGAGTGTGCGAGAATAGGAAGTAGTAGTGCGAGCTTTTATGTATTGCTCGGTACGGGCTTCAAATAAGACAGTGCATGAGTCCTGCTTTCATGGTGTGAGCGCGTCGTCCTCATTGGTCTTGCGTGGAAGTTTTGCCTTTGTTGGCGGAGGCCTTCAAGCATCGCTGAATTGGGCTGTTGCGTGGGTCTTGTGCCTTTGTGGTCGGCTGCTTTCTTTTCTTTGATGGTGGGAGCATCAAGCATCCTACTCAGGGTGCAGCGCACTAATGAAGCTTTTCTCAACGAACCATGCTTAGTCAGTCCAAGTATAGACCCTCAGAGACATGCTGAAAGTATAGACCCGAAAGTCACGACATTGAAGCTGTCATTCTGACCATTCATGGTCCTTGGTGACGCGTGGGTCCCTTTGTTGTAGGCTGCTTTCTGACTACCACCTTCAAGCGGCTTCTTCATTGGCATTGGTGTAGCGTGGGCTCTCGCTCCGCTTCACGCTTCGCTCGTTTTGTTGTCGGCGGAGGCCTCGCTTCAAGCGTAGTCTAGCTCTTGCGTGCCCGCTCAGTTCTGATGAAGAACTTACCATTCTAGCAGTAGCAGCAATCGAGCACTACTATCAGGTCAGGAAAGGGTCAGGAAAGGGTCAGGAAGCCCGCTACTGTAAGCGCGGTAAGGAATTGCAGCGTCTTTCGCTGCTCAGTCATTTCTTTCAGTATCAACACTGGCAACCCATGCTATAACTGCTTATAGTAGTAGGGGTCCCCATTGCACATGAAAGGTAGCCTGATAGGGTACCCCAACTCGTATTACATCCAGCCTCCTATAGAATAGGCTAGCGGCTGAACTAGGCATCTAAGACTATGAACGACAGACAACCTTGTTCATGGCCTCAAATCCAACGCCCGCCCAATACCAAGTGAGAGGTGAATCAATCTACCTGCTATACCTGGCGAGCTATCTTGCTTTAATGAGAGAAAGAGAGCTCTGGTACGGGCGGGCCAAGAAAGACCTCCTGAAGCTACTGGTGGTTTGATGTTTTTCTTGATCAGCCTCGTCAAGCCTTCAGTAGTAGTTCAGATGAAGAGTTTCTTTTGCAGTTTGAAGAGAAAGAAGATGCCTAGTCTTCTTTCACCTGATAGTGATCCAAGTCATTCATCTCGATATAAGCCAGAAGTATTGACAAGAAATGAGACATACATTGGCAGAAGATGACTATCAGGTCTCAAATAAGGGTAAGAGTTTCTTCTTTCGCTCCTCTATCTCTGAGAGTTCTTTCATGGATCCGAAAGAGATGGGTCCTACATTCAGTCTATCATGCCAGAATCTCACTGGGGTTCGGTTCGCGGTGGTTGAGGAACAGGATCGGAGAAAAGAGGGATTCATTCTACATAGTGTTGTCAGATAGATAATGAAAGATTAGCGAAAGACTTGAATTGTTATCTCATGTCTGCTTTTCGTGAAAAAAGACCAATTTCAGTGGACCTCTTCAAACAAGGAGCTGAGGCAACTATTCAATCAATCCAATGAGATTGAGCATGCATCCATCTCTGATCGAGAAAGAAGTGGTTCTTTGCATCGCATCCACTAATAGTGGTGTAGTGGTGTGCTCTATTTCATATGTGGCAATTCCACCAAGATCTGTTAGTTGGGGGAAATCTCCTTTAGGTCGAGAGAGTGCTCCGTGGGCTCTTTAGTAGTGCTTATCTTACTACCTTTTGTGCGTCTGGGCTGACTTATAGTAGTAGTAGTCTTTGGTTAGACAAGATGTGGTTGCAAGGATCGGTTTTTTAGCAAGGAATGTCTCGTCAACGCTCACTATAGGTTCTTCCACGGCCTTCCTTCGTTCAAGTAACGGATTGACGCCAAAGGATCTTCTTCTCAATCCAGAGAAAGTTAACCATTAGTAATGAGGATTCGGAATATCACACATTTCTCAATCAAGATTCAGCAACGAATGAGATAGATTGGCGGAACGAAGAGAGATAGAAGAAGATCGATTCCCGACCTTCTGGATTCCCGGCTAGTCACGTAAGGTGAAAAGCAGATTCATAATCATGAATTGACAATGACCTGCCGCTCTGTAGCTTCACCAGGCTAAAGCGCTTCACTTCCCTCAGGAGTCTGGTGCTCAGACGGCGAGACTGAAGAGAGCTCTATCTTTCTTCTCCTCTCTTTACCGTGAAGAGCAATCTTTCACACCTCCTTACCCCATCAGGGGATGCTTCCCCTGCCTCCCGAGTGCAGCGGTCGAGTCCCTCACCAAGGAAGCAAGTGAAGATGAAACTCGTACAGCTCTCTTTAGTATGCCTCCATTCAAAGCGCCTGGCTTGGAGGGATACTAAAGAGAGCTGGATTCTTTCAAACTAGCAGGGCCTTCGATTTGTTAACCAAAGCCTGGCCGGGAACGCACTCCACCCAGACCAAAGCACTTATCACGCTTGTGCCTAAGCCCTCATCCATCTCCGAATGATGACCCCCGGTTAGAAAGGTGCTTCCGGTGGCCTTCATTCTGATGATGAAAAGAAGAAGCAATCGATTCAAACCTCTCCTTCCCAGACTCATTGGAGAAAGTCAATCTTATAGCACTACTCCCACGGGGCGGTAGTGCCGGGGCGTCATATAACCGAGAATATTCTTCTTGTGGAAGAAGTAATGGATGAAATGAGGAAGTCTTTAAGTTGGGCAAAGCGGGCTGGATCATGATAAAGGTAGACCAGGCCTACGATCGCCTAAACAGGACATTTCTCTATTCTACTCTCGTAGAGGCCTCCCACATCACTTATCAAGGTGATAGTGCTAACGGGAAGCAAGCAGTGCAAGCTTGGTGTGGAATGGTCGTGTTACGAGCTGTTTCAGCCCATCCGGAGGAGTTAGGCAAGGGGACCCCTTGTCCCCGTACCTCTTTGTCCTTTGCATGGAGCCCACGGGATCCGCCGTTAGCGATGGTGAATGTAAACCTATCAAGATGGGTCGGGCCACTCTCTCTCACCTCTTCTTCGCGGACGACCTAGTGCTCTTTGCCGAAGCCTCAGTTGAGCAAGTCCAGAAGGGGCACATGTAAGCTCTTCTTCTTCACGGGGAGAAGTGTGGAAAAAAGGTCCTTCTCTGTCTCCGTGCCTAGGAGTATGGCACTTCAAATACAAGCGGCATGGGGGACACACCAATGACCTTGGTCATTATTTAGGGGCCCCAATACCTTGTCGAGCTCTTCTGGAAGAAGAAAGTCAGCAACTGGAAAGCAAAGACACTGTCATTGGCAGGACGCATTACATTAGTGAAGGCAGCAGGAATGTCTATTCCAACTTATGCTTATGCACCTAGCGTAATTCCCAAAAGCATATGTGGACGTATAGAAGTGCCGTGATTGAATCTGGGGCTCCATCAAAGGCTTTCTCAATTGGAACAAAGCCTGCTTGCCCAAGAAGGCCGGTGGACTGGGCATCAGAAGCATCCACGAGTTCAACGAAGCCAGAATTGCTCAAAAGGTTGGCGACTTTCATAGCACAGCCTCTCCGGAAGGCAGCAGGCGTTGGGAGTTCGTCAAAGGACACACAGGGCCCACGGGGCGGCTGACGCTGCTCAGCCTGTTCTATTGGATGGTGCCGTATTGCTGATCTACTGCCTTACGACATCCCCTTGGTAGCGAAAGCCTGGACGGTGAATCTCCTCACCCTTGGTGATGGCTGCTGGAACACCCAAGAGTTATCGGAATTCTGACCACTTGCTTATAGAGGTGACGGCCATAACTAGGTGCCCCAAGAACTGAGTTAGGTTCGGACACCAGGTATTGGATCTGAAGATGGGAAATTCTCTGTGGCGTCAGCACTTAATCATCCAGGATCAAATTGAGAATGAGGATTGTGGCAGTTAATATGGCCCTTCCAAGATCAGTGAATTTCAGTGGTTAGTCGGGCATAACTGAATGATAACCAAGATGGAACGAGAGAGAGGAGGAATCTCAACCTGCAACCTATGTCCATTATGCGAGAGTGAAAGGGCTCCACGTAGTGCGCGACTCTATCTGGGTCCAGCCCTGATAAGGCGATATATCCTTAAAACAGAAGATCTCGACCTCTTTTTCAGGCAGCCACTGAAGACATGGCTCACTCAAAACCGCCCCGTGGGTGGTCAGTTGTTCTTTAGTAAGGTAGGCATGGAATGGGCAGTGAAGTTCGGCTACTTATGTTGGCTGGCATTGGAGAAAGGTCATTTTGGAGCCTCACACTGTGTTAAATGCAGCCAAGGCGAGTCTCGTTGCGGTTCTTTTGTAGCTAACACTGCCAGGGGAAGGTCAATGGCACCCCCATTGTACAGGAGCAATCGCTTATCAGCTGGGTTGTGCCTCCTGGTGCTAAAGACGGATGGAGCAGCAGGCGGCAGAGAATTGCGGAATGCATCTGCAGGTGGGGTCGACGACCAAGGGCTCTTGCTGCTTGCTTCTCTATGAAGCTCGCTCGGTCTATGCAGTGCCCATGTAGCGGAGAGTCTCTCTCCAGGTCTGAGCCTGGGACAGAGGTTGGAGGAAAATCTAAGTGCAATGCAAGTTGATAATATGTCGGTGATGAATGTGCTAAACACAGTTGCAGCACATCCATCAAGGAATATGGAACTAGTTCGCAGGATTCAATGCCTCCTGTCCAAGGAATGGGAAGTTAGGTTCAAGCATGTCTATCGTGAGGCGCGATTTCATGGCAAAGCTCGCTTCATTTTTTTGGCAGCCTCCACCTGGACTCGCACCTCTGCTTCAGGATGATGCTAATGGCGCTACGCATCCTCGGATGATTGTAGCCTAACGGTTTCTGTACAGCTTCTGTCCCCTTTCACACACACACAAAGATCTACGAAGCTTTCTCGAGGTCCATTCTTCTTATGGAGAAGAATAAGAATTCCACGAATGGCCAGATGCTTTTTGAAGACCAAACGAAGCCGTAGAAGTCAAGGAGTGGTCTAAGATTCAGTTCGGAAACAATCCATACGAGTTGGATCACGAGGAAGAAGTGGGAAAGTATGCCATTCCGTAATTCGGATGAACAGGGTACAGTGGACAGAACTTCACCCTTTCTGCCTCCTGGGCAAGATTTCAACGCATCAAGAGGTGAGGTCAATCGGAGATTCTGGTGGCCAACGTGACCCAAAGCGAGATGCTTTCAATTTCAGGTTGTACACACGACGTGACGTATGCTTTTCCCTCACCCGTCCCCTCCAGATCTGAACCTCGTGTCTAAGGAGTTCAAAACTCTCTCGTGACCCCCCGATGAGTTCGATTCATCAAAGGATCGAAGTAGTGATGGATGCGAGCAGGATGTACAGGTTGAAGGGTTGACGCATAGAAGAAAAGAGTGAGAGTAGTTTGTTAAAGTGATGAGGCATTTTATTCAGTAATAAAGACGTGGAGGCCGATCTTGTGTTGAAGGCAGTTCCGTTTCCAATTATTGGAAGAATCCGTCTTTGAGTTAGACAAACCCAGGAATGTGGGGCTTTGGGGTTCCAGTTGTCAGAGCTGAGCGGACCGCCCCGTGGGGTTGTTTGAATATCTTGCAAGAAGGGTTGATCTATCTGCATCTGTAGACAGAGAATACATCAATGGCAAGCATCTAACTGAAATGTAGTAACCCCTTTATGATTAAAGATCCAGGCGGACCTCCTATCTGAAATTTCCTAAACTGAAGGTGGAGGGCAATCTCAGTCTAAGGAATAAGGTTGAGTTTGTGTCAATGCAAACAATTCACACTCAAGATGCGTAGCCAAAGCTTCGTGGCAACTAAAGACTCCTGGTCAAATTCAGTATTATGTTGTTCAACTCATTGACTTGCCTTCAAATCCCTTCCAGTTTCAGGGGTCGTATCTTGCGCGTAGGAAATATATAGAAGAAAGTTCTGCTAAAGAGAAAGAAATTCCAGCCAATTCGGTTTTATAAACTGCCATAGATGAGAAGGCGTTCAACTTCTCAGAAACGGAAAGTTACAAAGACCAATGTGATGCTAATCTGCGAGTTTCATTCCTGGGTATGTTAGCAGAACGGATAGATGGAACGAGCCTAAGTTCAGGACAGTTCGATAGATCTGGACCGAGAGTTACACGTCTCAATTCTACATTGCTTCAATCGGCTGCTACTGTAAGGCTCCCACGGGGCGCACTATAGGCTAGCACAAGGGGCGGCCACGCTACGACTACTAGTTGCAGCCCAGACGCAGAAATTAGCTACACTATAGGCAGGCGGACTACAGTCAGGCAGGCCTACCGTGGGAGTCAGGCAAGCCCCTTACAGCTTACACCCACGCCAACTGCCAGGTGGCGCACCAAAAATGACTACTTTCTTCACCCGGGGGAATTTACATGTTTCCACAAATCAACCTATTTCAGTATCTTTCTTTCTAGAAATTCGAATATGTTTTCTGGTTAGAAGGGCTTTTCTCTGCTTTGCCTAGGCCTAGTTCATTCAAATTCATGATTGCCAAGAATGATTTCCAGCTAATTGTTTTCGTCAGCCAGTGCTAGTTCCAGCTAGTGGTAGTTCTTTTACATCTCGTAGAGTTTTTCCTCCAATTGGATTGACTAATTCAACTACTCCAACACTTGCATGCGATTGAAATGCCATGGGAAGAAGGGTGGAGCACTAGATACGAGCTTCTATCATTCTCTCTTTCGATTTGCTTATATTCCAATAATAGCTAGGCCTCGGGCAAGGCTAGCTGGATGCTATTCACATGCATGGGATGTATTCCTGCTCTTCACTTTGATGCCTAGCCGTCAATCATATGCTATTTCTCTTTCACCAGTCTCTTATCTTCTTCTTCAAGCGTCCAAAGGGTAAGGTCCACCATTGGTTTCGAGGAGCCCCCCGTACTTTGATAGGCGTCAAAGCACCACGTCAGTAGTATAAGGGCGCCTATTCTGTCTCCCGTTCTGGACACGATTGGGAAAATCCAAGTCCTACCATTACTGGCTATGGCAAAGCATAGTCGAAAGGGTCGGGCTATTCCCACGTACTCACTAAACCTCACAGATCAGGGAATGTACTCAAGGGTTGGTAAGAGCACAGCCCCGAGAAAGAGCACGGGGCGTTCCGCCCATAGTAGAAAAAAGTCAAATGTAAATGAATTACAACACATGAGAGCGGGGGCAACTCCACTTGGTGGAAGATCGACCAGCTCATCACATTCGGTGATTTCAAGGTTTTTCATAGAAGTCAAATATTCATTATGTTGAAGCAACCCTTCCGCAAGAGACCAACGGTTTGCACAGCGTCTAATTACTAGAGAAGAAAGAGAGGAGGTATTCTCTGAGTTGCTTTCGTAGCTTTGGAAAAGTTTAGGAACGAAGATGGTCGACTCCAAATCCAGGCTAAGGGGTACTGTAGGAATGAACTGAATTGCTGGCAACAAGATTCAGCCTTTTTAGAAGCGGGGAACTTACACCATTGCAGTTCATAAAGGCCAGATGCCTTCGAGGGCAAAGGGGGTAAGGACATACATAGGAAGGAAGAGCATGATAAACTGACTTATCTTATAAAAGAAAGAAGATAGAAATTTCGGACTCTTTATTATCCAGAAGAGAAAGAGAAAGAGCAAGAGCCTTGCTCGCGAACAACTATCGCTTTTCTCCGATGCTTCGGTCATTCATACCGAAACCAGCCGGGACAGTTGAGACCTATCACCCAACCAGCGGACGTGGATAGATTGGTGTTAGTGGCCCAAGGTATTGGACCAAGCCATGGACCCTCTATTCTCCATTCATGAACATGGCTTTCGTCACATGAGGGGCTCTCTTTCCTAGGGAGGTGAAAAGGTGGCCGGCCACTGTCGGCCGATGTAAAAAAGTGCTTTGACAGCATTGATCATCAGCAGCAGCTTGCCCACTTGTGGGAAGGCCCAAGGAACTAAGCCTGACCTCATCTCATCCTTCCTAAGGAGACCGATTTATGACAGGCACGAACAATGCTAACGTAGACCGAGGGATTCCCCAAGGGCCCCGATCTTAATGAACTCATTCCTCCTTGGATGAAGAGCTGGAGAGGGCAATGATCAGAGGGGATGGCACCCAGGGCTTCTATTACGCTCGATACGCCGACGACATCCTCTTTGGTATTCCATTCCGGTTACAAATGCTGCCTTTTCGACCGTCCCTGTCACCACCTAGAACTGACCCTAAGACGTGCCAGTAAATAATTGCAAATCGATTGAACCTGGACTCCACCGCTTGAAGATTCGGATTGGCGGGAAGCTTCCAGGAAATTGACAAGGCTCACTGGTCTCAACATCCGCGAAAGTAAGACCGACCAGTAGTAGAAGAGTTCGAAGGAACTCCTCCCTCAACCAGCAGGCAGGGACTGGAGACAGTCGAGCTTAGAATTTCGGACTAATTGGGATAGTCCTAAAGTCATCCACATCTCGCTATCGGAGTTCGTATCCAAAACCTGAGCAAAGAAAGTCCTTCCTTCCTTCCTTCCGATCAGCCAATTGACCTCTTTCTTTCCTATTAGACTTGAAGAAAGGAGAGCAGTCCGAGGAAGGTGGGTAACTATCCAATCACAGCGAGTTCTAGGTTTCCTTCCTCATCTTCGATTGGCCAAGCTTTCTTCTTTCTTGATGGGTTCCGTTCTTTATCTGGTGGGAGCGTCAATGAGGTGAGAAGAAGGTGGCCGCCACGGGTGAGCGATGTTTTGCAATTTGATAAGCCCCACGCCAACTTCAGGTACATTCAGGACTGAGGGGCAGGTGTTCACACTTCCTTTCCCTTACTATAGGAGGGTGTACATGAACCATCAGCCAATTTCAAGGAAGAATAGGTGTGAGAATAAAAGATGGTTGCGTCGACGATGGTGAAAAGAACGGAATGAAAGAAGGCAGAAGTCAGGAAAGATTCGAGAGAGAAAAGAGTTGGAGGCGGAAAAATCAGCATATTACGATTAGGGCTCAGCCCTATTAAGTGTGTTTACAAGAGTGCGTCAGCCCCCCCAATAAGAACTTTCTCTCATGCAAGCCCTCTCCCTGGGGGAAAGATCTCAATGAGTCCCAACTTGCCAACGATTCTATTGAGATTCCCTCTATTGATAGCTTTAGTCAGAATGTCTGCTAGCTGTTCTTGACTTTGAATATGAGATAAGCTTCAATCTCTATTTGCTCTTATGAAATGGCTGTCCATATCTATCTATATTCAAGGTTCTCTCATGATATACTGGATTGGAAGTTGTATGGCAGCTCTGTTATCACGGGCCCCTACCCTACCCCTACGTCTTGGTGGGGTAGTGGCCTTTCAACTCCTTGGCCTAGTTCCCACATTAGGGACTTGAGCAATAATCCCTCACACATGCCCAGAGCTATAGCCCGCTGCTTCTGCACTCTTTCCTAAGTTCAGTAGTCTCACTTAGGAAAGCTCTTCCAAGAAACCACATTTCCGCCACCCCACAACTAGCGGGCGTGATGTATCCCGATGTAGACTTTCTGTCTTCCAACGAACCTGCCCAATCTGCATCAGACACTACTATAAGGACAATGTCAAAGTGTCCATGCTTTTTGTAATGTTGGGGGTTGGCATGCGTAACACTAACCCTACTTTGCTGGTTACAGAGTAATGTTGAGTGTTGGCATGCGTAACACTAACCCAACTAACCCGGTTACAGAGTAATGTTGAGTGTTGGCATGCGTAACACTAACACGACTTCTTACTGACGGTAGTAATGTTGGGGGTTGGCATGCGTAACACTAACCCTACTTCTTCTTCCTTATCGGTGGAATCTTTCACAGCGAGCTTAGTTAGGTGGTTTTTTAACCCTTCCCCTTTTAAGCTGTTTCTTCTTCTGCTCTCTTTGTTCTTTCTCCTGGTTGAGTTGTGGTGTTTTCTTCTCTTTATCAGAGCTCTGTGGAGCAGGTGTTTTCTTCTCAGAGCCCTGTTGAGCAGGTGTTTTCTTCTCAGAGCCCTGTTGATCTGATATTTTTTCCAATAATGCTGCTATTAGTATTTGTATTGAATCATCTATTCCAGGGACTGCATCGAGATTCAAAGGTTTGGTATCGACCCACTGGCCTTGTGAATCATTAACTCTTCTTCTTTTGTTAGAGTCAGGAAAAGCTAGTGTAAATGAAGATTGTAGCTTATGTACTGTGAAAGTTTTCAAGTTCACCTTGAAGGGCCTCAACCTTTTGAGTTATAGAAAGATCTGAATATTGTGAAAGAAACCATTCTTTGGAAACATGACTCTTAAGAGCACCTTTGTGTGCCAAGACATCATGTTGTTCGTCAACATTCAACCAATAACTTTTCGGAGCTAAGAAGATAGCATCCTGAACTCTATATTCCATTTTAAACTTACCCAACTCTTCTTTTGAAATCATTTCCTCAGGTAGTGGCTGACTAAGAACTAGTGAGTCCGTATCCGTATAGTAGCAATCCTCTCTATTGATAAATGGATGCATATAGACCCTAGCACAGGCTGTAATCGCTGCTGCTATTTGTACTGCTGCCTTTCTTTTTCGATAATTTGGATTTGTATCGGTGATGTAGCTACAAATGAATAAGTCATCACTCAATGGCTCAGCATGCTGAAAACCTTCAATCTTGAGAATACGTTTGTATTCCTCATAATTGCAGATCTCTGTAATTGTGCTCCTTGGGTTGATGCCTAACCTACCATAAAGTGAGTTCATCAATATTTTATAAACATAAGCTAAACCTGTGTTTCCATCTTTCTTTGCTTTCAATCTGTTCCCATAGAGATCTTCCACAAAGGAATTAAATAGGCCCTCTCCTTTTTCATATAGGTATCCTTTTATAGGGATTACTGTGTATCCGATTGATTTTGCATATTTCAACTCTTCTGAATAATATACTCCCAGAAATTTACCTGTTGGGAAGATAAGCGTTCCTTTTGAATCTCGATAAGGCAAGACTGGATTCTTGATATGTTCTGGACATATCACATAAGCTTCGATAAAACCAAACAAATCCTCAATATTTGATGAATGTAAATCTGGAGACCAGATAGGCTTCCCGATTGGCATTGAGAAGGTTTTCATTACATATGGATACAAAGAGTTCACATCATAATAGTATAGATTTGAACCTCTTGGTTTATAGACATCAACATGTCCACCGTAGTATCCCCGGCGAACAAAAGTATCTTCATTACCCGTTAAAATTGCTATGGGTCTTTTGTTCGGGTTATAAAAATCCTTTCGAAAGATAGATAATGATAGTGATGACAATGTTATCTTGTCAACAACGTCAACCCTGTATAGACCCCAGTCAATTTCTTGCGCTTTTAACATTATTCCGCCAAGTAATCGGATATCTTGCTTCATATAGCTAAGCAATTCATCCTTCCTTTCTCCAAGATTTTGGAGACTGACCGTACTATGCCCTTTTTACCAAGTTCTGGGCATAGACTTGATGCTAGACTGTCTAAGCTGCCTGGAAGAAGCTTCAAAGAGTCCCGGAATATCATTCTTTTTCTTTTACCCAAGTAAACTACCAACTCGTACAGCTGACCATTTCTCATTAATGGTTTTAATTTGAATTCCGGATTATTTATTGCCAGATGCTTCACTAATAGAATTCCATCAAAACGACCAAAGTTATGGAAGTATATTGTTTTGACTCTTTGATCCTTTGAAATTATTGTTGACAAGAATCTAATAAAACACTTCAACACTCCGTCCCTACTTCTTTCTTCAAAGGTTTCCAAATGCTTATTATCCTCACTAAACCACCACATAATATGATCCTGCTCTTCCACTCTTGCGTGTGGTAGTACTTTCATCACACCTGCTGCGTAAGGGATATGCTCCCCTTTTTCATTAAGAACTGTTTCGAAATCCGCGACACCCTCTCTTTTTTTGAATTTGCTTTGAATTTGGACATGATTTGATCGACCCCATATCTCTTCCTGACTACCTTTGTGCTAACACTTACTGGCACATTTCCGGAAAGACCACCTATTTGTTCGTTCACCGGGTTCGGCACGAAATCATGAATAAGCTCTACCAAGGATTGCCAAGCATGCTGCCTTCATCGTGTAAAGCTTCGGCAGCAGCCATAATCTCGTCGGGATTCAAAAATGAACTCGTCAACTCCTCTAATGCATCGGTTATCTCAGCTTGAAGCTCTTCTATACATTCACTGTCCGGATTGTTCGGATTCAGACCAGGATGATCCTCATAGATACCATCATCTAAATCCAAATCCGCCATTTGATTACGAACAGCAGAAGCCTCAGTTCCGGAGGAGGAACCTCCAGTACTAGTACTGGACGATGGAAGAGACGCATTGTCAATACTCCGCGTGGATTGACTGGAAAGACTATTCAGACTATCTTCATCAAAAAGAAAGATGCGTTCGTTGTTCATTCTTTTGTTTTTGCTTTGCCAATTACCTCCAGACAGAAAAAGACTCCTTGTAAGAGGAGTGATAGAGAGCCGGTTGGCTTGGTCCAACCAAAAAAGGCATGGGAGAAAAAGTGAAGGCAGGAGAGTAGACAACGAGCCTTACTGTAACGACTCTTCGTCTACACGAGCCATAAAGATAAACTCGCAGCTCTTAGGAAGCGAGCTTTCTAAGCCACTGCACAGGCGTAGTGGTCGGCATTCAACCCATCATGCCTGACGACTATCACAACAGAAGAAGCTTCAGACGTTAAGCCCTACTACCCTGACCTCGCCTCTCATATAACACTGACCCACTACTATAAGCGCTCCCACGTGGCTTATTTGAACGTGGGCTTAAACGTATAGCTGCGCTACTGTAAGGTTGCCATACCATCGGAGCAGACCACCGCAGAGTGGGCGCGGCGCTACTTAGTGGGCGCGCCCGCTACAGTAAGGGTGGGCGCGCCCTGGCAGTGTTAGTGGGCCTTAGTGGCCACCTGACGGTACCCTACCTTTTGCGGTGGTGGCCATTACCGCAGAGTGGGCGCGCCCTGGCAGTGTTAGTGGGCACTGCTACCGCCCCGTGGGAGCTTACACCCAGGGGGCGGTAGCGGTAGCTGGCGGCTACAACTAACGCAACCGCCATTCTTGTAACCGTCACCTGTAATCCGCGCAGGCCCCTGGAGTGGACGAGAAGGATTTCTCGGAGCAACCCTCCTGCTTCCAGACCCAGGAGTGCACTTTCCCGTATGAGCATTCGGTACATGTATCAGTCCGTGGAAGAAAGGTCACCACTACGGAGGATCTCCCCCCTAATCTGTCATAGGTCGTCTGAGGGTTCGCCGCGGTTCATTGCTGTGCTTACACACTAGGCTACCCTTCTCCGAAAGCTCCGCGGGACCACCTACCACTAGTCTTCGCCGAGGGGTGTAATGCACAAAAACGCCGGACGCAGTGCTCCCGAAGAGGAAGCCCAACGAATGTCGATGCAAAGCCCCGCACCTCATTAAGATCATATTGGCATACGAATTAGGTTTTTCTTTTTCAGCAATAACATGATAAGAGCATCCCTTTCACAAAAACCTACGGGTCCTCCCCCCCCTATCCTGCCTGCCACTTCAGCACCTTGTGATCTTTGAGAAGATCATTACGAGCCCTCTCTCTAGAATGTTTCCTAGAATGTTTTTGTAGATTCCGAAAATTCCACGGTGGATCAGGATGAGTATGTCTGGATTCCCCGGATTCATTCTCATCCTGGAGCTTCTGTTCTCCTCTGGGGAGAGGTTTTAGAGAGAGAGGTGAGTCACACGTGGGTGTAGCCTTCAAATAACGGGCGCCCACTACCCTTATAGTAGTGCTGTAAGCTCCCACGGGGCCCGCTCCCACTCTGCATACTACTATAGCGCGCAGAGCGCACTATTATAGTAGCGCGCCCACCCTTAAAATAACGCGCGCACTACGTCAGGTGGTGGTGGTGCGGGAGCGCCCACGCCACACTGCCAGGTAAGGCTACTGCTACTGTCAGACTCCCACGTGGCGGTGCCGTCAGGTTAGTAAGGCGATCGCTCCCTGCTTTTGAGCCTCCCGTCAGCCCGCTACTATAGTGTTGTAGTAACTGCTACTTACTGCTACCGCCACGTGGGTCCCACGGGGCGGTAGCCTTGCGTCACTCCTCTCCTCTCCTCTCGGGGTGCCTCCCGCACCCACCGTGGGGCGGCACCGGCCTATAGTCCCGGCAGCAACTCCCACGTGGCGGTAAGGCGTGCGTCGCCCACTAAGACAGAAGGCGTGAGTTGAGCGAAGCGAAATGTTTGATGAACGAAGTGTTCTTTTGGAGTTGGATGAGCGAAGCGAAATTGACTATGGCCATCGTATCCTTCGCTTCGCTCAGCCTGCGCTACTGTAACGCTTCACTTCGTTCAGGCTGTAGTCAATTTCGCTTCGCTCAACCTAACGAGCTTCACTGTCGTTCAGAAAACATTTCGCTTCGCTCAACTCACGCCTTCTTTTTGACCTTCCTTCCTTATTGTGTGAGGGAATGGCAATTGTGTGAGGGAAGCTTGCTTCGTTCGTCAGCTCGCACGGATCCGATCGATCGGAATGGAAGAGCACCAGTTCCACATTGCAAGGATCTGGAGGATTCGAATCTTTGCATCTTGGTATCAGAAACCGATGCCTTACCACTTGGCTATGCGCTATAGGTGAGAAAGAAAAAGGGCTCGAAGAACGAGCCGTGCAAGGACGCAGGGATATAGCAAGCCCTTTTCTTCTATTTCGGGCGGGGGGCTTTGACTGTACTGTAGGGGAAAAAAGGAATAGGCTTAGTAGGGCTCGAACCTACAATATCACCGTTATGAGCGGTACGTTTCAACCAATTAAACTATAAGCCCCCACGATTCTCTCTACATGCAATTCGCTCACTTCGGGAAGAGCGGACGGAAAGAGGAGGCCAGTGCTCTATCTGCTTCTTCCTCTTCCCAGGACGTTCCACCTCTTTCTGTCAGAGGCCTTCGTTCCGCCGGCTCGCGAGTAGACTGCGAGCGTAGAGCCTGAAGTTAGAGCAAAGCGAAGCGAGTTGATCTGTCGGATATATTGATGACGGGTCGAAAGCTACGAACTCGTAGCCTTACCTTCCAATTTGCTATGCGTCAAAGTGCAACGAAGCAAAGCCACGTGGGAGCGATCACAAGGCGTAACTACAGCCTTAGTAGTAGCGTTACATGACGTAACAGCTACTGTAAGCGCCCCGTGGGAGCGGCTACAGTAAGTGTAGCGGTAGGGTTGCATTAATCATTCTGACTAAAAAGCGAAGTTGCTTCGTTGACTGCTTTGAGGCACGGGGAAAACGGGGTTCGAACCCGCGACTTCTGGCGTGACAGACCAGCACTCTAACCGACTGAGCTATTTCCCCTCTCCCAATGCAGCGTCATACCTGCTGAACTTCGTTCAGACTGTAGTCAATTTCGCTTCGCTCAACCAAACTCCAAAAGAACACTATCGTTCAGACTGTAGTCAATTTCGCTTCGCTCACAAACTACAAAATAAGCACTTCGTTCATCAAACATTTCGCTTCGCTCACAAACTACAAAATAAGCACTTCGTTCATCAAACATTTCGCTTCGCTCAACTCACGCCTCCACTCTGGAATGAATAAGCGAGCGCATAGAGTTTGATAGATCAAGAGAGAAAGAAATCTCGCACTTCCTCTCCCCTTCTCTCTCCCAATTCGTTCCATTCATTAGGTTGCGATCGTTACCTTTGAATGAATGTAGGTAGGAAAGCCCCCAAGTAGCATAACTCTCCCAAGCCACCGAGCCTACGAGCGAAGAGCACTAACCGCCTGCCTAGCCTGCTACTGTCAAGCTGGCTGTTGCACCCGGGAAAAGTCTGGTAAGTAAGATATTTGTTTGACATCAATTATCTTACTTACTTGATAAGAACTACCCTGACCTGCCTAGCTTAGCTTCGATTAGCTTTGTTTAGCCTAGCTGCACCCGGGGCACTGAGCACTCTTTGGCTGTTTGTTAGTTTGTTAGCTTGTTAGCTTAGCCTAGCAGCACTATGGGGGTATCCTAGCTTTGAAATACGGCCCTAACTTTAGTAGTTGCTTTCTAGCTTAGCAGAATAGCATCTATCATATCAGCTTCCCACGGGGCGGTGAATAGGACCTGATAGTGGGAGCAACTTATCTTCTTCTCTTTGTTATCTACTTCATTTATGAAGCTTCTTTAGCTATATGCCTATAGTGCGCTACCACCTTCAAGTTAGCCTACTAGCTGAATTAGCTGAACTCCCTTGGCTACTGTAAGCCACCCACGCGCACTAAAAAATGGCGGTAGGGTGAGCTTTTGTGTTAGTGGGCCGCCCCTACTACACCCACGGGGCGGTGGGGGCAGGGGTGCGTGGGGTGTAGGGTGTTGTCATCCAAGCGGTCTGACCTTGGGTTTCCTCGCCTCATCCTATCCTCTCTCAGCTCCTACCCACGTACGTTGTCCACTATCCGGCTTACAGGTAGTTCGAAGCAAAGTCAGCGGTGAGGCATCTGACTTGGCCTGCCTGCTTAAGCCCACTCCGCGTGAAGGGGTTGCACTCAGACGGCTTAGCTAAGCTAAAGAAGCTTCAAAAGGGCTACACGCCTATAGTGGGATGAATGGAATAGCAACTTAGCCTTTCTTAGCTGGGGCAACTTTAGATAAAGATTCAGCTGATTAGCGGAATAGCTGAATAGCATGCAGAATAGCTGAATAGCATGCGCTGAATAGCTTCATAGTAGCCTACTATCAGTATAGGCTGATCTTGTTATCTAACAAGATCTACTTAATTGAAGAAGCAGAAGAAGCACTATAGGATGTTGGCCGGAGCACCTTCCAGTGGGAGCTAGCTTGTTAGCAAATCGCTTCCTCAGTTTGTTAGCTTGCGCTTCCAAGCTAACACTTCCTATAACACTTCCTAGCAAAAAGCCTCGCTTCGCTTAGCCTTTTCTTTTCTTTGCTTTTCCTTAGCTGATTGGCGCTACTTAGCTTCTTAGCTTTTCCTAGCTGTTAGAGCACTATAGGAGCAAGGCGCAACTGCATCAACTTCTACTTAGCAGGTGGGGGGTTGGCATGCGTAACACTAACCCCTCTGGCACCTCGCGCCCCTCTGGTTGGATTAGGGCGAGTGGCCTAGGGAGGAAGGAGAAAGACCGGCAGCTGCTACTACGGCGTAGGCTAAGGAAGCTTAGGAGGAGGAGAGCCGCTCCCACGCCAACAACCCACCGGGCAAGAAGAAGAAGCAAACAAAGCCCTTCAAACCCTGGCAGTGTTAGTGGGCCTACTCAGCTACCTACTGTGGTTCTTCTCTGCACTTAACTCCTTGGCTTCAACCTCTACTCCCTATTCCTCCAGTGAACGCCCCGCCCCGTGGGAGTCCTGAAAGTAGCAGTGTAGTCATGTAAGACACTATAGCAAGAAAGTCAGGCGCACCCACGTGGCGGTAGCGCTATAGTAACGCAAGGGTAGCCAAACGTCAAAGACGTCGGCGCGGCGAGGTAGGCCTCTGCAGTCAGCTCCCTCCGTTGTTCTTCGGCAGGATTCAAACCGAGTCCTTGCCTCTGCGCTACTGTAACGCTGAACGAAGTTCAGTTTTAAGTATCACTTCACGCTACTATAATATAAGTAATACTTCACTGAACTTCGTTCAGGGACGAGGTACGAGGGCTGAGCGTAGCGAAGTATTTCAATTTCGCTTCGCTCAACAAAACACTCCTAAATCAGAACTACGTGAAGAAAACATTTCGCTTCGCTCAACAAAACACTCCTAAATCTGAACGTAGTTCAGAAAACATTTTGCTTCGCTCAACAAAACACTCCTAAATCAGAACTACGTGAAGAAAACATTTCGCTTCGCTCAACTCACGCCTTTCATCCCCAACGTAAGGGGATGACTACTCGAGGTACTCGCTCTTTCCTACTCCCTCTTTCCTACTCCCTCAACAGCACTGCTCTTTCCTACTCCCTCAACTGGACTGCTTGTACGCTACCGCTAGGTTGATAGTGCCTACTCGACCCTACGCTAGGTTGTAAAGAACTGAGACAGATTTCTTCCTTCCCCCTTCTCTCGCCAGCACAGCTTGTGCGCTACCGCGCGGGCCCCAATCTTTTGGGATGACAGCACTGATAGCACTGATAGCACATGCACAGCTTTCTTCCACCCCTTAAAAAGGTCCTCCTCAACCTCCGTCTGCCGGTCTCGTCGGGGCCTCCGAAAAAGGTCGGGGGCGCTTCGCTTAGGCGCGGGAAACTACAGGAACTGAACGGCCCCTCAACTTATTGAAAAAGCGAGGGATTTTTTCAATGGGTTGAATCCAGACAAAACCAACCGCGTCACAGCCACCACTGCATTCCTATCTTTGACGTCGCGACAACAGCCGATCGATGGAAGGCATCTCTGATCCACCGATTCACCACTGAAAGGCTTTGGCTTTCTTCTTCTACTCGACCGAGATAGTATATGACAGCATCCGGGGATGAATGCGCGGAAAGGAATTGATCGGCATCAAGGGATGGGAGGGTGGTCGAAGGGCCAAGCTCGATTCGATAGACTTTCATAGTAGTATGGTCTTTCTCGAATGCCATTAGAACAGAGATCAGGAATGAGATTGAGCCGCTACCTTCTGTGTTAGTGGGCTCCTTATTTATTACCACCACCTATCGTAGGGTAGGGGCTGACGCCACCTTAGCGGTGAACCCACGGGGCGCACCTTACAGTAGCGGGGCCGCTCCCACGGGGCTGCCTATAGTTCAGCCTGAAAGTCAGACCCACTAACTGTAGCGGGCACCGCGATCGCATGCCGCCTTAAGGCAAAAGCATTATTGTTTTTAGGATCAGGATCAATCATTCATTCCATGGAACCTGGCTCCTGCAAAGAGCCAGAACATGGCTCTGATGGGTGGTTTAACCGGTTTATGCCAATTACAAAAAGTCTTTCCCACGGTGCGGTACACTTTCTCTTTGTGAGTGATCTCCGCCCTTTGCCTGTTTTTGAATCCACAGTATGAGATTCTTAATGATAGTTGGTTGTATTCACCGATTTTTGCAATAATAGCTTGTTACACAGCAGGATTAACTGCATTTTATATGTTTCGTATGTACTTACTTACTTTCGAAGGACATTTACGTAGTCATTTTTCAAATTACAGCGGACATACAAATAGTTACTTCTATTCAATATCTATATGGGGGCAAGAAGGTTCCAAACCAGTTAGCATTCCTTTTAGCAACAAGGAGCCTAGAAACTGACAAGTCCTCCTTTTCGAATTGCTCGTTTTCTAATACATATCAAATTGCCGGTGCAATCAAAGACGTCCTGGTACAGTCCCTACCATCCTACCCCACCTCATATAGCGCGGTGGGAAAGTCTGTCTTTGTGGAAGGTCATTTATTTACTGCTTTCTTTCATTTCTTGACTTTCCTTTACTGCTTTACCGCTTTCATAGGAGTAGACGCCCGCTGATGAACCAAGGCACGAAGGTGTTCTCGCCAGAGTTCTCACCCAATAGCCAGCTGCTAGCTCTCTTCACGAAACCCACTCTATCGCCAGGTGTACAGTGGTAAGGAGGGGACCCTCTCGCCTGAGCAGAAGTCTTCTCGAGAAGGTCTCTTTTTCGATTAGAGCCCATCGGAGGAGGCTACTGTAAGTCGGCCGGACCGATTAGGCCGAATTGCCGCACCTCCAGGCACGCCTGCGCACACCGAATCACCGAACCGCGCTGGTTCCCCTGCCTCGAACCCGTGTGTGTCCGGGCACGAGGCCCGAAAAAGCAAAGCCCAACAACTTTTCTCATTTGATGATGATGCCATGTGAATCGCTAGAAAGATGTGAAGTATATGGCTAACGAAAGTTTCGTAAGGGGCCATGAGACAAAAGATCTTCTTTCTAAAGAGATTCGGAACTATTATATTAATATGTCCAAGGTCCAATATTGAAAGAATTTCAGAGGCGTGTCAAAAAAGAATGAGAAATACCTCCACTTTACAGGTCCGAGTCAAATAGCAATGATTCGAAAGAAAGATTTAGTTACTATTTCGGAAACCCAAGGACTCGATCGTATGGATATGTAAATTCCAATCCTAGCAGGAAAAGGTCGTATACTCAATTTAAAGTGAGTAAACAGAATTCCATACTCGATCTCATAGATACTACTATCTCTGTGGAAAGCCGTATTCGATGAAAGTCGTATGTACGGAGGGAGTCGAGAAGGCCTTTAGAGTTCTTCGTTTTTAGCCCTTAGAAGATTCTTGAACCTCGCTCATCTCACGTCGAGGAAAACCGCAAAATCCGATCCTCGTAATCGATTAGTTAACATGTTGGTTAACCTGAAAGACAAATTGGCTTATCAAATTCTCTATCGAGCCGTGCTTAAGAGACGATTCAACAAAAGACAGAAAGAACTGTTTTACGTCAAGCAATACGTGGAGTAACTCCCAATATAGCAGTAAAAGCAAGACGTGTAGGCGGATCGACTCATCAAGTTCCCATTGAAATAGGATCTACACAAGGAAAAGCACTTGCCATTCGTTGGTTATTAGGGGCATCCCGAAAACGTCCGGGTCGAAGGCTTTCGAATTCTGTTACGAATTCGTCGATGCTGCCAAGGGGAGTGGCGATGCCATACGAAAAAAAGGGAAGAGACTCATAGAATGGCAGAGGCCCCGCCTTTGACGCCTTACCGCCACGGGGGTGCTTTTGAGCCACGTCAGGTAAGCCCACTGCAACAAGGGAGCCCCCACTAAGACAGCTAGCGGTAAGACTCCACACCCCTACTACCCGCAGACGTATGTATGCCGCTACTCCCACGGGGCGCACTACCTGTAAGCACTTCGCTTTGCTCAGCTCACGCCTATAGTGTCTTACATGACGTAACTGCTACCGCCACGTGGGAGCCTTACAGTAGCAGTAGACGCCACGTGGGAGTAGCGGGTAAGCCGACGGAGCGGCTGACTATACTTGCCTTTTCCCACGGTAGGCCCTTACCTATAGTTATAGGCCCATAGTGCTCCGCGTGCGTGGTGAACCACTGCTACCGCTAACACTGCCAGGTACTGACTTCAAATAAGAACGATAGTGAAGCATTAAAGTGAGCAAAGCGAGTGCAGCGCTTACAGTAACGTGCAGCGCTTACAGTAACTTCAAGATAAGAACGAAGTTCAGTGCTATTAAGTAGCGGGCTATTTAATCTGAACGAAGTTCAGCGTTACAGTAGCGCAGGGGCGGTAGGGGAGGCGTGCAATTTCAAAGCTTTGGCCTAATATCCAAAACCGAAGAAGGTGGTGGGATATTGGGAATGGATCCAAAGTGCTGTTCTGGAAGGCTTATCTTATAGTAACTGGCTTTAGGGGGTCGCTGGATGAACATTGTTTAACTGATATTAGTTCAGGGGAGCTAAATTGTCATGTTCACTTCTATGTCGACAATGAGGGCAATGCTCAGATGAACAGACTCACCACTGTCCTGGATGCTGGTATTTGACCACGGTTAATGGCCACCTTACCCCCTGGAAGATGGCGAGGACCTTGACGTAGTCTTTGGAAGGAGAGTCACACTGGTACGTTTACTATTGCCAGCTGCCCCGTCACTGCATAGTCATTCTTTGGATGATATTGACCCCCTGTGGAAGTTCATCTGGAAATGGAAGGGCCCAGCCAGAATGCAAATCTTTCTTTGGCAGATATCTCACAACAGATTGCTAACCAATCTTAGATGTAGCAAATGGACAGGAGGAATGGGTCTCGATATGGGGGGACCAGATTGAGGATGTTCTACACGTCTTAAGAGACTGCAGAGCTATAGCCCGGGTTTGGATGCATCCGCTCAGGTCAGCCCACGCCACACTGCCAGGTGAGTTCCTTCTTTTCTTGGAACGGCCTACGCCTGACACGCCGCCTATAGGTAGCCGGCTCAAAGAAAAGCTAGGTCAAATAGAGGCCATATTACCTTTGGCGTAGCTAGTTGGCTGGCATGGCACTGGAGAAAGAAGGTCATGCTTGAGGAGGGGTAGAGCGAACCTGATAACAAGGTGGAGGTTCTTCTTCACTATGTGGAGCAGACCCTTCGGCATACGCAGGTATACAAAAGTGACTGGAACAGCCCCCGATTCGTATTAATGTTGGTTGGAAGCCCCCGCCCCCGGAAAAAGGATTGGGTGAAAATGAATACGGATGGTTGCTATAAAGGGAATCCTGGATCAGCTGGGTGTGGAGGAAGATGATGAAATTCAGAGGGCCATTGGATGAAAGGGTTTACACCCCAAGGGGGAATGCACTGCTTTTGTTGCTGATGGGGTATTTGGATTGGAGGTGGTCTGGAACATGGGCTTCCGATTTTGGAGCCTGATTCAAAGGCCACCGCCAGCCCTGCCTTTGACGCCTTACCTCTCCTGTGACACGACCTTGAACTTTCAGTGCATGGTACACATCGGTACTCCAATGACCCTCATCAGAATTGATGGTGTTGTTTTCTAACCCTCGGAAGAAAATGGAAAGATCAAAGTAAGAAGAATCCAGTGCGCTCACGCGGAGGTAGGAGAACTAAGCTAAGCGAGCAGAGCGGTATAGCTGTTGAAAAAGAACGGGCGGATGAGAGCAAGAATGCTTGCTTTACATGAGGCGGTGTGCAACCGTCATCCTACTTCGGTGGAGCTGCTTACTGCAGCGGACCCAGAATTAACGTGCTGTATAAATAGCAAAGTCCTTTCTTTACCTAGCTTCAACCAAGAGCGGTGGGGCTTCAAAGCTATGGCCGGGCGCAAGCAAGACTGCTTTGAACGGTCCTATTCAAAGTTGATGACCGATCTTCGGCTGCTCACGATAGATGGAGTTCAGTCTTAGTGGGCTGCAACTAGTAGTGGGCAACTCAGCATACAGATAGGTAAGAACGAAGATCCCACACACACGAAACCCGGTTCGTTAGTGACGCTTTCACTGGATCAATCGTAACCGAAATTCCACCCTTGGCGGACCAACATCCATCGGAACTGGCAAGGACCTTTTCACAGAAAGCTTTCTTAGTCCAGGTGTGACCTTTTTTGACAGTAGAGTATCCAGTGGAAGAAGAATAGGAACTAACCAAGCTGATGGGGACTGGCCCCACAGTCAGAATGTTATGTAGGGCCTTGTACTAGTGGGAGATCACCCTCTTACTGTCTGGATGTCCCCAGAGTCGTTAGGATATCCTGAATAGGCCCTGGAAGGAGCGATATCCGTCTTCCGTGAGTGAATGGTCTCAGGAGCTTTTTTTATATCCTATCAGCCCATCAGCCTAATACTTAAGGACTGACTTTCTTCCTAATGGTGAATTTCTCATGCATCATAATAGCCGTAGGCCAGAGCTGTCTGCAGTCTGTATGTGGGTATGTCCAGTGGTCCATCCAGCGTAGCGTAGGCTACTCTTTTTCTGTTAGTCCTCGGTCAGTTGATAGTTTGATCGAGGACATGAAGGCTAGCTTCCTAAACGTAGATTTCAATCTCAAAACGGATCAAAACAGCAAAGCCTTTTTGGCTTCAAGGATGCCCCCGTCTAGTGGGAGAAGTGGTCCAAAGCAAGCTAGTAGTCACCCTTGCCCTTCTTTTGGTACAGTGTCAAAGTCCCGGGGTTTCTATCTATCACTCTTTTTCCCTTCCACTGGATTTGACTTGCTTGAAGCATTCTATTCCTAAATTAGGGCTAGGCCTCAAGCCATTAAGTCCCAGAGCTCTTATTCCAAGCCCTTAACTGCAAATTCAATAGCACCGCTTTTTAGAAAATGCACCCAAACTGGAAAGAGAGCACCGTCTACTCATACTCATACTGTCACACCGGCAACGAGAGCAGTAAGAGCAGATAGTGGAAGAAAACTAGCAGCTGATATGCGACTCTGTATTCAATATACTTAGTATAAGTCATGAACTATTTCCTTTCCTGTGCCTATGAACCTTCCTTCTTGGAGATGGAAAGATCCACCTAGAACTACTGCCTGAAAGTGCTATCAAAACCAGCCCACATATGAAAAGCCTACATTCTTATGAGAAAGCTTACTGTAAAGGCGCCGCCCTCTCAAAGCTCTATCACTGGCCAGCTCTAGAGCCTTATTTTATATACTTTCTCCTTTTGCCCGCTTCTCTTCCAAAAGATAGAGCAGGAAAGTAGACGGTTGGGACGTCTACTGGGTCGGGAGACGCACTTATTGCGCTTATTGCTTCGAGAGCAAAAAAGGAAGGAGAGACGCTTGACTTGACACGCTTGCCTACCGTCACTCCTTCATTGCCTAAGTGCTTTCGAGGCTTCCAAGGAGGAGGCTTGCTCACAGTTAGAAGGACGTATTAGGAGTGCCATTGGATAGCTGGAAACTTCCACAGGGAAGGCAAATCGAAGATAAAGAAAAGAGCTTTCAAGGGATCAGTCCCAGGATTGGAAAAGGCGACTAAAGTGAAATTGGTCTGGCTCCAGAAATGGAGCAAGAACGGCATCAAATCGTCAAGGGTCGAGGCCAACGGCTTTTCTGGTCAACCTGGTCAACCCAAACCAACCAAGTTAAGTGGTGAAATTGGATTTCCCGGCAAGGTGAACGAGAATCAACCTATTACCTCCATAGGTAGATCCTACGGCCTAAGCCGAATCAAGTAATCTCATTGGGGAGGAGACTGAATAGAATAGATAACGGGACAGAAGAAATCCCAGCCCCCCTACAGTAAGGCGCCACGTGGGGCCCTTTCAGAGAGAAGAGCCGGCGTTCTCGAAAAAGGTGACTCAACTGAGCCCAAGTTGTATAAGATTTCACAGCATTTATGAAAATCTTTCTTCAAAGTGGGCTCCATAACAAGACTTCTTCAGAGTTGGCACCAAGCCAAACTGGGGAAAGTCAGCGTGGAACCATAGCTACACAATCCACGGAGGCCCGTGACCGCATTAAGAAAGGGAGATTCTCTTTGATCTGAGTCACTTCAGCCCTGCCCTCATTCCCCGGGTTGTCTGTAGGGCCCTTTGACTCTTGAAGTTGCGGATCATCTTTTAATTCCCTTATAGGCGCTAAAACCGGTCAAGGAGATCAGATCGACTCTCTCTATTCCACTTTCCTGCACGTCAGCCTTCTGGGCGATGGGAAGTCGAGCTTCCATGACTATCTCTCTGTCCAAATTGGAAAAAAAGATGAAAAGGAAGCGGCATATGGCAACTGTGGAATAGGCATAATAGCCCGCCTTCCATCAGCCTTCAAGGTCAAGCCTGCGAGCCGGTTTCGCCAGGGGTTGGTTTATACTTATCGAACCACTATACAAAGTAGTCAAAACCAGAACAAGAGGAAGAAGCATGCATATATACTTTGATTTGACCTACTCGTCTTCTCTTTCTGAACCTACCGTCTCCTTTCACTGTCCCTGAGCCTCGTCTCGTATGAGAAATAGGAAAGCCGGCAAACAAGCCAATTCCAATCGAAGGGTTACTCCTTTGGTCCCTTCTTTCGCAATACTTCCTGTCTCCCATGCCCCGCTTCAATCTCTTGCTTGCTTTGGTGCCTGGCCCTGCCACGTCACGTCCCCTTCGAATAAGCAAGAACAAAGGGCCTATAAGTTGACCGTACAGTTGAGCTTTCCTTTCATGGCGGGCGGAGGTCCCTCACATTTTGAGT
This sequence comes from Brasenia schreberi, assembly GCA_036023115.1. Lineage (NCBI taxonomy): Eukaryota > Viridiplantae > Streptophyta > Magnoliopsida > Nymphaeales > Cabombaceae > Brasenia > Brasenia schreberi. The sequence continues at coordinate 28,342 of JAYKKT010000019.1, read as the reverse complement.
GGCCTTGATGATGGCATGGCCTAGAAAGCCAAAAGGGCGCTGATGCTACTGAGGAATCGGGGGGACCTATACCTACGGACGTGGGGGATTGGGCTGACGAAAGCGAGAATTCCTAGGGAAAGCCGAAATGCATTCGATCGGATCAATCAGATCTGGGACATTAGTCTACCGGGCAAGGGAAGCAGCTGAATCTTGAACCTATAGAAAGCGCCGCACGCGCAGCCTCGGCAGCCACACAACTTACACAGCACAGACAGCATACAAGCAAGGAGCATCGCCAACGAAGAACCAAGTGAGGTACAATACAAGGCGTAAGAAAGACAAGCGATCAGATGTGGGATAGAGCTCCCCCACGTGGCGGTAGTTATTCAAGGGAGTTTAGTCTAAGGCTGACTGGTGGGGTTTGCCATCCTGTTCCAACAAGGGGGCGGGGTCTTCTCAACGATTGAGATCTATGCTGCTGGGATGATCCAGCCCTTGGCTCATTGCCATCTTTCACCGCTGATTCAACTTGAGCAATCGAGAAGAAGATTCTATAGTGGAACCGGACCGAAGATCAGTGACTCTCTCTGAGTCGTTATCCCCGGTTATCACCATGTCTGTCTCAACGCCCGAAGGCTGAGAGACCTACCATTAGCGGCCTTGCCAAATCGAGCGATTACTAGCTGCCGATTACTCTCAAGAGAGTGGAAGCACTATAGGCAAAGAGAGAACCTGGTTCTCCGTCAGGAGAGTGCCGGGTCCAATGGTCTTTGAAAGGTAAATTACTTGGTCCCATCGTTTCGCCCACACAATCAAACCTACTCAAGCTCATTCGATAGTCTCTACATCGAATTCGGTAGGAGAAGGCTTGCTGTGCATGCATTCGTCACCGCCCCGTGGGAGTCATTCGACAACTTCCCTTTTCTTCCCTTTCCCCTTGCCTTGTTAGATTACACACTAAACCCTGATGAGCCAACCCTTTGGAGAGTGAAGTGACCGATTGGCAAGGAATAGCGATGCTTGCTCTAATAATCTTTGAAATAAGCAGCGGGAGAGTGATTATTAGAGCATGCCAAATCCGTATTCCAAAGCAAGGAAGGTCTCAGAAGTTAGTTGAATCCATATGCCAAAAGAGCCAAGCTAACTCAATAAAGGATGGGAGCAAGGAGTGGGAGTGACTGATTTAGGGATTGGTTTCTCAATCTCCAGTCCACAGTTAGCTTGACTCCACAGTCTCAATTTAGTAATTTGATAATCAACTTCAAACCAACCTGGAATCTTGGACTGAGAAGGATTGTGCTGGAAATGGATAGTAAGACGCCAAATGGTCCTTAATGAGGAAAGGGAGGTGAACTCAGCCTTGTGCATTGCTGTTAGAGAAATGATTGGCAGAAGGGATAGATATAGGGCTGTCTATTCTATGCTTTCTTGTAGCGAGATTTCGGATAGGAGATGCCTCATCAAAAGGAGATCCCACGTGGCGGTGCGTCTTCTATTATCCTTACAACTCATAAGGTTGGTTGTGTTGAGGAATTTGAGGAAAGGTAATGTACCAATACTCAAGTGCCAAAACAAAGGATTCGATTGACTAGCAAAAGCCATACTTCTTATTCCAGAAAGAAAACAGGGCTTCCTCATCTGCACCGGGCAAGACCGATTCTTTCGCATCAACAGCATCCTCTTTCCCCTCGCTCCCTGAATAGTAGGTTTCAGACAAGAGCACGAATAGTTGATAGTTCTTCTTGAAATGAAAGAAGACTGACTAAAAGCTAGCCGAATCCCCTTCGTGACCCAATGAAAACGAGGATCGGCTAGGCTGGCTCCTAAATCAGTTAACTGGTACTCATCCTCTGCTTGGCTACTTGACACCTTGACTAGGCTTTTCTTCGCAACAAGAACGAGATATAGTTGGTCACGACAATAAGTGTTGTAAGGTGCAAGAGCGCAGCCTTTTTCACGTGTCGAATTTATCTTGTCATTCTCTTACCCTTCCCGAAAAAGCCAGAAGGAGGCCCATTCCTAATCCGATAAGCCTGAGGAGTTTCCAATTCGGGGAAGCCAAAGAGCCAGCTCTTCATCTGCTTCTCAAAGATGTGATTTTGCTTGTAGAGCTATCTCTTGACCGATTTCATCCTTGCTAATGGTTTAGTGCCATAAGCATTTTCTAGCAGCTTTCGAAGCAAGGCTCCCGGGAATTACGTTTTCGTGGGAGCCCTATAGTGCGTCACTGCTCTCCTCTCCTCTCGGTGCTTTAGACAACTGTAACAATCCGGCTTCCTTCATCACATTAACTCCTAAGTTCTGCCAACTGCACTCGCCTCAGATCGTTACTGTGATGGATTCTATCTCAGATGCAATCTATATTGGTCACTGTCCTATCTGCTTGCTTGCTTTTCTTCTTCCCAGGTTCCTCCATGCCCCTTGCATCATCAACAACTTTAGCATAACTATCGTGCTGAGATGATATGTTGGAGTCGCTGATGCCCTCACATAACGACTGAATCTCAATGAAGATTCATCCATACCTTCTTTCTTTTCGTGTAGTGGGACTCCTTTCAGAGATCAGAGACAGCAGCAGATAAGACAAGAGCGACAATCGCTAATGGTTAGGCTGTTAGGCTGATTTTTGACGCCCGGGCATATATAGTAACTCGCGGAATCTCACTCACTCTTTATAGCTCAACTAGTAGGTAGGCACTGACGATGATTAGAAGGACTCTAACTGGATGGGATTGGCTATCACACCGGATCCATCCGTTGAGAGGGTTTCAGGCTCACTTATCATGTGCGTGCTACAGTAGCGGTTACTCAAAATCCAATACAGCAGCGCCACAATTCTGAAAAGAATTCAATCATATAGCGAAGCGGGAAATGCAGCTTTAGTTTGTGCTACCCTTTTGAGATCCTAGCTTGCAAGGTCTTACTGCCTGCTTGGACAACCTCCGGGAAGGAAAATCTCCTTTTCGATGGATGCTATCATTCCTTCTCTTTAAGTGCCACGCCACTGAAGTTCTAATTGAGCCTTTCATTCAAATAGGGCCTGACGGTTTTGATTCAGTCACCTCTTCTTTCACTGAAAACGAAGAGTATAAATCAGCTCTGGAACTCATTCTTTGACTTTCAGATCAGAGTCCGTGGCACCAACCTTCTTGACTTTGAAAGGAAGGGCTTTCACCGGCTCTTTATGAAATGGATTCCTTTCCTTCTATTCTTCTTCCTTTTTAGGAACTTCGCTCTAACTCCTTCAGTCAAGTATCTGATAAGACTTCCGCCACGGAAGATTCTTCTGTCTCCTAATCCTCAGAGTTTGGCGCAGCTGAGTCTGCGGAGACTACTTCTTTTCCCGGATCAGTAGAGGACTCGGGTCGCTTAGCCAGAGTGTTAAAGAGTAGTTCTCTAAGTTTCCGCAGCTTGTGGGGTATATCTAGATAGTTGATAGATAGCGAGCACAAAGAAAATAGTGTTGCTATAGTTGTTATCACGGATAGTGTGATAGAATGCCAATAGGAAGAGAGGATGAATACAACAGACTATAAGGGGAGACGGGAAATTCACGGCCGGGAAAGGTTGATAATGGGTCACAACATCAGAGGTTGTCTCCTCATGGGTTGATGTCGATTATCGGTATCGGTAATCGATGAAAGAAGTAGAAGATAGTCTAACTGCTTCACCGGTTGTTGTTGCTTAGTCGCTTTCTTTTGCTCAACCATCTTTTGTAGATGAATCGGATAATGTTTCCGAATCGGCTGTCTTCCTTCCTTCATAGCTTGGAGGGTTTTTCTTTTCACTTTTCATAATGAAGCAAATGCAAATAGTAGCTTAGCTTAGTAATAAAATCAGTCAGACTTTGACGTTCAGCAAAGAGGAATCCTAGCCTCGAAGCTCAGAATGAAAGGAAGTAAGCGCGCGAATGACATTGGTCTTTCTTGCTTTCAATTGGAAGAAGGGCCCTACCCACCTTTAATGTGAGAAGGAAGCAGAGCTGGCACCGCCTATAGTAGTGCCGCTGAACTGCGTTCAGTTCAGTTAATAGCTTCTTAAAGCGCTGAACTTCGTTCAGCTTTAAATAGAACTGAACTTCGTTCAGCTTATAGTAGTGCGCCACTTCACGCTACTATAAGATGCACTGAACTTCGTTCAGCATATTTAATAATACTCTTCGCTACGCTCAGCTGTAGTCAATTTCGCTTCACTTCGTTCAGGCTAAAGCCCTTCGCTACGCTCAGCTTATATAGTGTCGCTGAACTTCGTTCAGGCTTTAGCACTTCGCTACGCTCAGCTTATATAGTGTCGCTGAACTTCTAAAGGCTTTAGCACTTCGCTACGCTCAGTTATTTAGTGTCGCTTCACTTCGTTCAGGCTTTAGCACTTCGCTACGCTCAGCTTATTTAGTGTCGCTTCACTTCGTTCAGTCTAAAGAACCTTCACTATCGTTCAGTTTCATGTATACTTCACTACGTTCAGCTATTATAAAGTTGCCGCTTCACTTCGTTCAGGCTGTAGTCAATTTCGCTTCGCTCAACAAAACACTCCTAAATCTGAACTACGTTCAGGGACGAGGTACGAGGGCTGAGCGTAGCGAAGTATTTCATTTCGCTTCGCCAAAAGAACACTGTCGTTAAGGCCATAGTCAATTTCGCTTCGCTCAACTCACGCCTCTTCCTTTCCTATTCCATTCTTAACCCAGGAAGGCGGCCGATGGTCGTCCCTTGTCCGGATTGATCTTCCTAATCGATCCAGTCTGTCATCATCCTATTCTTTAGGAAGCACCTCCTAGCTGTTGCCAAAACGACCACAGCAGAATTACTGCAGGAACTCGTAGCTGAAACAGAGCTGATCGATTGCCGAGCTGCTGATTACAACACGTATTCTATATTGAATGGCTTGCCGAGCTCACATCAAATAATTGTGATGTGAGCTCGCGTGGGTGTTGAACTTGCTGACTCGGCAGGTTAGTGGATGTTGTTCAAAGCTCGGCAAAGGGACTGCATCAGAATTACTTTTGATGCTAGCCGGCATCTTTGGCTCCCATATGACTGTAATGAATGCAAGAAGCAATGCAATTGGCACCAAGCAGCTGACCCAGCTTTGGTGTCCCTAGTGCGGGGCATTCCCTGCAAGCAGCTCTTAGTGAATGGTTACAGCATATGTTTCTGCTGACACTTGCTCGGCTTAGATATTGACCCTAGGACCTGGACTGATTGCACGTACTCCAGAACTGAAACCATTCAGTTTGCCGACCCTCTCCGACAACTCCCGACTGCAAAACGCCATAGATCGACCGATCCACTTGCCACTTGCTCGCATAAGCTGATCGACTCCTTCCATGTAGAATAGGTAGAACGTACCTCCTAACACATATCTGCCACGTGCCTTAAAGAAGCGGACATGCTAAGAAACGGAAGCCGACCCAAGTCCAACACGCATCTCACTGCAGAAATTCGGTCGGCGGAAATTCATGAACGTTCGGCTTCATGCACTTCTGAATCATCACAGCAGCTTGTGCCTGTGCAGCATGAAGAGAAATATCTCAAGCTTCTTTCTCAACCTGCAACCTTTCCGCAAATTCAACTGCCTGAAGAAGGACAGTTGGCAGCCCACTAAGTGGAGAGCAAGAGCAACCTGTTATGGCTCTAGCTCAATTCATGCTCGGCTGCTTACATGAATTGCAACAGCATAATGGAAAGAGAGAGTTCGGCCCACTCAGCAAGGTGGAGGTTCAACGTGAAAAGAGGTTGCAGCCATTGTTGACCTCCTGAAATGTGTCAAGCAATGGTGAGCAGTAGGAATGAGCAGCTCGAGGGCGACGAGCATACATTTGAGAGCAGAAGGTGCGTCCTTAGTTTGCAACCCGAAGACCGATGGCGAGAGATGGTGCAACAGCGGTCTGTCTTTGAGGATGGGTGGTGAATCAACTATGCCGAGCTGCTGCGTGCAGTTCCATTCAGACGGTATTCAGCAGCACAAGTTCAGCCACCTAGCAGAACAGCCGAACAAGTCTGAGTTTATTGCAAAACATATCCGGTTGTGGGAAGGCGAGGCCGATTCTGCTTCCAACCGATGGCTTTTCCGCAGCAATCACAGGTTCCTTAATAACGGAACAGTCATGGATTAGGATGGACAGGACCAATTATACGTTGCTGTCCTTCTCTTCAGGTTACACGTATCCCACGGGGCGGTTGCGGGCGTCTCGGCATTCAATTGCCCAGTTCCCTAATGCCCTTGATTCAGAGATTCGTTTGTGGAACCTCTCAACACGCAGAAGCCGCTCTGTCCAAGTCATACAAGCTGCTAAACATCAAGCATTGTTGACTTGCCTCTCAGGCGTTTAGGTTGAAGCCATTGACGTGCAAAAGAGCTGTAAACTGGGGGCCTAGCTCTATTAGGCTTTGCCCTAAACTAGGGTTTCGCTTAGCCCTTTCACGCAGGCTAGGTTATTGTGGGCCTGCGCCCTACCAGAAGCAGCGCTGCCGAGAGATGGGTACAGTCCCCCGGCGGGTCGACCAGACAAGGAATAGGCTGTGAAAAGCATCGAGAAAGACCTTCACACAAGAATGAAGACGCTATGCTTGCTATTTGATTATAGATCAATGTGGAATCACAAACCTACCTATCAGAGGACCGACCGGGCGTGTGCTTGCTTGGTAGTTCAAGACATCAATCAGGCTTATAACCCACGTGGCGGTAAGGAAAAAATCCTATCTCTTTGGAGTCAGAATAAGGAGGCAAAGGGTTGGAATTAGTACTAGAAAAGTACTATAAAAGAGAAAGGTGACCGTCACCAACTTCTTCGACTATAAAAGGATTCTCTTTAAACAACTTACTGAATTTCCTCTTACTATAGGGGCTAGCCACTTATTTCTTCTTTTTTTCTGGCTGATGCGGATTTGTAAGTTTCGTGGATAGGATCTTTCAATAAGATAGGGAGGGCTTACTCTGTGTCCTTTCCCATAATTTCATACTGAAAAACCGGAACTCTTCTCTTCATAAACGAATGAACCGAAGCAATCTCTTCTAATTACTTCAAGATATAGGCAATTAAAGATGAGGCGTTCAAGCGGATCTGAGCTTCAAGGCACTATAGTGCCTTTCATCCTAGCATTTCTTGAAAGCAGCCTTCTCTTTTCGAGACCTGGTGTTATTCCGGGGATGAAAGGAAAGACATCCTCCCTCGCCACGCTTACGGGGGTCATGGCCTAACTGCAACTAGAACAATTGGCATGGTCGCTCGCCCGCTTCAGGCAGTGGATTCGAAGCACATCACTAAGGATTGTCAGTACCTTGCCCTAGCTCTATACGAAGATTCGGCTCTTTCTGGTCTGAGGGGAAACCTGACTCACAAAGACAACCGATAGACTCAGATAGGAGTCTGACGAAGTCAGTGGTATAAAGCGAAATCGAGTTTGAGTTCTCCTTGCTATCGAGGTGAGTTCCCTGATCGCCAAGTAAGAGCCAGTTGTTGTAGTCCGATAGTTCAACCAAAGCGGCTGTGGAAGGTTCTGTCCTTGCTGCGAGAACGGTCAATCACCTCTCTCTGGTTTGCTTGCGAACTTGAAGTGGTCTTGATGGACTTCCGGTAGAATAGCTATGTGTCTGTGTATCGGTCTGCCTCATCCCATATGTCTGAAGCCACCATCCTGGGGTGAAGAACAAAGCACGCTGCTTCGATTCTTATTAGTCTGAATTGAAACCAATATCAGTCAAGTCTCGATAGGTTCCATTTCAAAGCTATACGGCTTTACAATACCTACCTATACCTATTCAGGTAATGCGATTAACAAGCCATTTGAAAAAGGGTCGCGCTTACAGTAGCCGCTTTCCAAATAGAGTGGAAAATGGTCAGACAGAAGAACCTGTCTAAGTCTGAATATGGAGAAATTCGACTCAAAACCAACCTATGAGGGTTCAGTATGCAAGAAGGAGGAGGGGCTCTCATTGCTTGCAAAGTGCGACGCTTGAGCTGTGTTGGTACTTGTCTTTTTCAAGTACTATGTTTATGCTCCTTGTTCAAACTCTTCTTGTTTACTCCTACGCGTATGCCGAGTTCAATCTTTGGAAAAATGAAACTCGGTGCCAGAGAGATCACACAATGTTCCGAGCCCGACCCCGCCCATGGTCGGTAGTCAAGATCGCTTATAAGTGAAAGGAAAGAGTTTTCGAGGTTTCGCTCATCAAGCTTGACCTTGAGAAACCTTGACTTTGACATCAAAAACCAGCCAAGAAACTACTCTCAACTATACGCTAGTTCCCTTTGATTGAATTGAGTTCGTTCTTTGCCGGTTCAACTCAACGATTCATTCGCTGGGTCACAACGCTCTCTTTCTCCAGGTCTTCCCTTGCCTACTGAACCAATTAAATACCTCGCTGAACTTCGTTCTTATCTTGAAGTTACTGTAAGCGCTGCACTCCGCTTCCTTCGTTCCGTAAAAACTCATCTTTCCTATCTTTCCTGTAGCTGCTTAGCTAGCTGTATGCTTCTTCTACTGCTTAGCCAACCCCTTCCCAACTTCCCTGGTTTTCAATCCAGACTGAACCCTCGGTGAGGGCGCTAAGCCTTTCTCTCTTGTTTCTTGTTCTTTAGGCGAAGTCAATCTCTAGCGCGTTCTGGCTCGTTTCACTTACGTTCCACTCGCTGGTTCATTTCTTTCGAAAAGATCACAACATCTTCAAATTACAGTTGAAGCCCTATTCAGCCACCAGTGAATGAGCTATTTGATGATGGGAGCCATCATCTTCGCTTTGAAGATTTGGCGGCACCTGGAGCTGGAGCTTCAAGTTGTGGGGCGTAACCGACAAGTCGAAACGCAGAAAGAGTTGAATATGAGGCAGCTAAGGCGTAAGTTTGCTCATTCATTATGATGTAGACATGAACTATCAACTCCGGCAAGGCCAACAACGTAGCCGACGCATTGAGCAGAAAAGAAGGGGCCTGCCACTCCATCCCAACGGCATCTTTTGACGGATGACGAACGGATGGAAGGTTCGTAGAAAGAAGGACGGGGTTTCCTTAGCCACTCAGACAAAAGTCCCTCGTTGTTGGAGAGGGCGGCCCTCTCTTCCAAGAAAGTGGTGTCGGTGGTCTTTCATACTTGACTTTGAGACTAATGAAATAAGGAATGGGGCAGGAAGAAATTCAATTTGTTGATGACTTTCGGTAAATCGTAGCAGCCAATCAATCTTTCCTTCAGTCCTACGTGCAAAACATTCTCCGGTGGGCAGACCGGTGGTAGACAGAATGACCAGCACCATCGAGGCTCCAGAGCCATGGTGCCTATTCTCCTTGTTTTTGAAGTCAAGAGATTGGGATGGAATCGTCGGGTCGAGATCAAACCTGCCCTTTGCATGACGGTTATAAATCCCAACTTCGTTCCAGTGCCTATAGTTGTCCATTTTCAATTTGAGTTCCACACTATAGGCTCGCCGGACATCCCGGCTTGACATGAGACTCTTTACTTGAAACCCAACTCCCAACCTCCATAAGTATGACAAGCAATGATCTATCTCCATCCGGTTGACTAACATTCTCTGGAAGATTGACTTGAAAATACCAATTAGTAGAAGATCGTTCCTGACTTATAAACAAGAGAAAGGTTCCTTCTTGTGGAAACCGTCTATTGTGAGGCTTCAACACAATGGACCACCCTGGCCTTCGTGTTGAATAGCAAAGCAGCACTTTTTGCTTCGATATTCTCGTTGGAAGACCTAGGCTACGGCTTGGACAGATAGGTACTCCATTTAGCTACCAACAAGCATTCTTTCGGTACCAGAGACTGCTGCATCTCTAATCAGCACCACCACCACCTTTCATAGTGGTGGTGGTGGTGGTGCTTCAGCTTCAATTGCCAGAACGATTCTATTTGGTCAAAGCAGCTTTCTGACGGCCGATCCCTATGACTGTCAGCTGTGTGAGCGAAACTAGACAATCAAAGGTTGACCTGGTCAACTGCCCCAGGATTACTACTAGCTTGAAAAGGGGGCCGCCCGATCCACGGCTCACTTCTCTAAATGGGCTTCTTTTTGATGCTATGACTGAATTCCATAGTGAAGATTCCAAGCCGGAAAAAGACTTGAGAAGAGCTCTCTTTCTCTTTTTGACCAGAAAGAAGATGGCGGTACCCACGGAATGAGTTCACTAAAACCGGATCCGTCATCGCCTCAATCGCGGGCGTCGGCTCCCCTCCCTTTGGTCGCTTGTTTTGGACTCAACCCTCCTGACGTCGGTAGGGAGAAAACTCAACCTATGGAGTTTATTTGGATTGGAAGGCAAGGAGTGCAGCGCTTACAGTAACTTCAAGATAAGAACGAAGTGAAGTGCAGCTATTGAACTTTGGCCTGAACGAAGTGAAGCGGTATTTAGGTTTGAAGTAGGCAAAGGATAGCCAGCAAAGTCACTCTTTTACCAGCACTCATCTAAGTCAGAGTAGTTGCATTATCACCTCTTGAGGTACCAGCTTTCGTAACAGTACCTCTTCTTTTTTTAGTATCCGAACCCGAATGAACGAGCCGGGAACGTGAGAGCATTAATGAAAGATGTCAGCCGGAATTCCATATTGGTGGATTGCATCCATCCTCTTTCTTGGCAGGCACCCGATCGCACCAGTAAGAAGAAATCTTCCTAAAGCAGAGAGTGATTTTCTTTCCAATACGCTTATGACATGAATATGGGCGCTACTATAGAGAGTCAATTTCGAAAGCAGGAAAAGGAAGGAGGGCTCAAAGTAGGCTCAGGGATGGAAGCCAAAACAAAGCTCACGGCGTCACGGAATGGCAGGAGTATGAACCCATTTGAAGTTACTGTCGTGATAATGGAGTCCGACTTCTTGCTTGTGGTACACCACCTTCAGTCTCTCTTTTAGAAGCATTTGGAAAGTTGCTTATCGTCAAACTTCTCCAAAGCTGCCGTGTAGACTTTTCTTGCTTCTTTCTATTTCATTTCTCGCTTTCTCCTATACCAAGAGAAAAGAAAAGATGGTAGCTGGTGCCCAAGGCAGAAGGCGTACAAGCAATTTCGTGCAAGTGGGTTTTTCAGGTAAAGACCCGAGCGTATGGAAAATGATTCAAGAAAAGGCTCCTAAAGCAGTGATTTCGGAAAAACCCGTAATAGATAGATGTTCCAATACGCCAGGAATCCATGTTCAAAGTGAAAGGTAACCTCGATTTCGCGCGGGTCCTGGACACATCACTGACGACCGCAGTGTGAATCAGACTAGGCCAACCCCCCCTCCGCCAGATCCTCAATCTGAGTTCATCAAATCCATCCAATGCCGAGACATACTATCCACGCGGTCAAAGATTTGATGACTTCCATTGCTATATTCCTTGGATATGGAAAGAAAGTTCGTAGCAAACAAACCTAGCTTAATGAAGGTACGGAGGCCTGAACAAAGTGAAGCGAGTGCAGCTAAGTAGGGCTGAGCGTAGCGAAGGGCTTTAGCCTGAACGAAGTGAAGCGACACTATATAATCGAGGGCTTTAGCCTGAACGAAGTGAAGTTCTATTTAAAGCTGAACGAAGGTGCGGAGAGCTGAACGAAGTTCAGTGAAGCTAAATTTAGTGAAGTTCTATTTAAAGCTGAACGAAGTGAAGAGAAGATTATTAAGTTTAGTACACCCAAAGAAAGAAGAAGGATGTGTGTGTATTCAATATACTCAGTTTCCCTTGCCTTGACTCTTTTTCAAGAGTCGACTGGCCTCTTCCGGTCAAGAGACTTCCTTGACCCTTGACTTGTACTAAAATCAAAAGCAGGCTCAAAAGGAATTTCTCACTTGCTGTAACAGAAAGAACTAAAACCGCACCGCCTCGCCTGCTGAAATTCATTCATTACGAATGAATCTTCTCTTAGTAGAAAGAAGACATTCCAAAGAGGGATTGGAAATGGCTTACACGAACTCATACCTGCAAAGAGAAGGCTACTAAAACTGGGATAGAAATCTTCGCTCTAGCACAACGAAAGGATATTCACCAACGATTAGACATGGTATAGACCCTATACACTCTATCTTGCTATTACTGAGATTTGAGAACTGCTAGTCCTCGCCGCTCCTCAGCTTGATAGTTGTCGGTATTAAGAGTTCGCTGGCTTTCCTAAGAGCTCTTTTGTACAAACTTGTGATGTGTGCCAGCTGAATAAAGGAGAGCATGTGCTGACCCCAGGTCTACTTCAACCCATACCTATACCAGAAGTGGCAAGGCATCAGTATGGACTGAATCACTGGATTGCCAAGATCTGAGGTGAGAGAGGTCTTTTGGTTGTTGACAGATTGACCAGGGCATTTGATGGCCATGTCACACCGGTTTCTGATGTAGCTCAAGTCTTTCTAGACAATGTTTACAAACTACATGGGCTACCATTGACCATCTCCCCTGATAGGGACCCAACCCAGTATTTACCAGTTTCTTTTGGAAAGAATTGATTCAAACTGAATCAGAGCACAGCCTACCATCCACAAGATGATGGCCAAACTGAAAGAGTCAACCAATTTCAAACTATCTCAGGTTCATGGTGTTTACTCAGCACTTAAAGTGCTTTAAGTGGTTAGCTTTGGCTGAGTGGTGGTACAATCACTGTTTTCACAGTTCACTGAAAACCACTCCGAGGATATGCCCCTCCTCAATTACCTATGGGAATACCCCCTTCCAGCCATGTGGAAGCTGTTAATGAAGTGCTTAGGGAAAGACACCAAGTGTTGGCTCAGCTTAAGCAACAACTGTTGAAGGCTCGGATGATTTAGCGGATTCAAAAAGGAGTGAAAGGCAGTTTCATGAAGGAGATTGGGTCTATTTGAGGCAGCAACCCTACAGACAAATCTCAGCGGCAGGTATGAGGAATGCTCAGTTCTCTTTTATGGCCCGTGCTTGAAAAGATTGGTACCGTAGCGTACCGGTTGAATCTGCCAGCTGGGTCACAAATAAACCCTGTCTTTCATGTCTCACAATTGAAGAGAAGGTTGGGGAGAGATCAAGCAGTGTAACCGCCAGTGGTGGGACCCGATGGTAAGGTGAGAGCTGAACCAATCGCCATTGGCGGCAGACGCATGGTCAAGCCTCGTAATGAGGCAGTGCCGCAACTGTTGATTCGGTGGTCAAATCTCACCGACGAAGAGGCCACCTGGGAGGCCTCAATTAGCCAACAATTTCCTCTGAGGCCAATTTCCAAGGAGGGTGGCTTTCGGATTTGACTCAGTCAAAGGAGGGAGGAGACGAAGGGATGGGCCGAGTTGCGATGGGGGGCCAGAACAAAGAATAGAGCTGGAAGAATGTGAGACTGGACTGTGGGACTGTCAGTAACAAAGGTGAAGGGCTGCTGAGTCTTGCTCTGAGTAGTGGGTCCGTGCCGTCAGAAATGGAGAAAGAAGGACCTGCAGAACAGGAGGCGTAAAGAGGAGCCAGAAGAAGAGTGAAGTTGCGATCCTTTCGCGCCGGCTGAGGATAAGAGTTCCTTTTCATTACTCTTTCATACTATTGAATTACTAAGCAAGGAGAACGCATGTAAATCAAGCAGTTAATCAGTGAATTCAATCTATCTTTGACGATATCTTCTTCTTCTCCGATATTGACTCAGACAGTCCTCTGTAATTCTATCAGACCTTTGGGATACGCTAAATTGCCCATTCCTTTGAGAAAGGAGAACGATTCAATAATATGTGATGTGAATTGGAAGGTGGTCTATCTGCCGTCAGCCTAGCCTACAATGCGATACTTGGCAAACCCACTTGAAACAAGCTTGGTGCAGTTCTTTCTACTGCTCATTTTCCCACGAAACCTCATGGGAATTGACCATTTGGTGGGGGGATCGGGCAAGACATTGCTATATGACTAGCCGGGAAATAAAGAGAAGGAACGGAGTCTGAGCAAAGCTTTGTTTCTAAAGCTGAACGTAAGTGAAGCAACACTACTATAAGCTGAGCAAAGCTTTGTTTCTAAAGCTGAACGTAAGTGAAGCAACACTACTATAAGCTGAGCAAAGCTTTGTTTCTAAAGCTGAACGTAAGTGAAGCAACACTACTATAAGCTGAGCAAAGCTTTGTTTCTAAAGCTGAACGTAAGTGAAGCAACACTACTATAAGCTGAGCAAAGCTTTGTTTCTAAAGCTGAACGTAAGTGAAGCAACACTACTATAAGCTGAGCAAAGCTTTGTTTCTAAAGCTGAACGAAGTGAAGCGTTACAGTAGCGCAAGGCTGAGCAAAGCTTTGTTTCTAAAGCTGAACGAAGTGAAGCGTTACAGTAGCGCAAGGCTGAGCAAAGCTTTGTTTCTAAAGCTGAACGCAGTGAAGCGTTACAGTAGCGCAAGGCTGAACGAAGTTCAGTTTCTAAATAACTACTAAACTGATGTTTTTTTCTTGATGTCCCAATCGAATCGCCCAGCGACACCTTTGGGGCAAGAAGTCAAAACGATAGAGTTGAAGGAGATCCCTCCAAAGTAACGTTTCTGTAGCAACTTACCTCTTGCGATAGAAGAGGGGTTGGTTTCTAAGGAAATAACAATGCCGACTTGCTTGGAGTACCAGGGACATGCCAGGAATCGACCCAGAAGTGATGACACATCGGCTAGCAGTGGACGAAAGAAAAAAGCCAGATAAATCGGTGAGAATCCATGGGTTCGGTGACTTTGGGTCTCTTTTCTAAAAGAGAGAGGCTTTGACTTTTTGGATTCAAATTGTCGAGAAAAAAAGTGGGCATTATTTAAGGTGTTGAGGTCAGATCGAGGCGGCTATTTTGGCTTTTGACTTCCAAGGAAGCTTTTTCAGTCTATAGTGATGGCATTCGGCGCCACTTAACTGCGCCATATTAACCTCAGCAAAATGGCGTAGCGGAGAGAAAGAATCGGACAATTCTCGACATGGTCCGAAGCATGCTAAAAAGCAAGAAGATGCCGAAGGAATTTTGGGCCGAGGCGGTGAGATGTGCGGTTTCTTTGCAAAACCGATGTCCAACAGCGAGCTTGGAGAATCCCACAAGAGGCATGGAGTGGGCCGACGGTTGCTCATTTCAAGGTGTTCGGAAGTGTGGCGCCTTTGATCCGGAATGTGAGCAGGCGCACCCAAGTCGATAAGCCGACAAGAGTCAGAAGCTTATCCTCATTGGCGAGAAATCCAAGGCGTACAAACTCTATGACCGATCAAAAGGTACATGAACGTCGTGATGTGGAGGTGAATGAAGAGAGCATGTGGTGCTGGAATTCAATGGGGGAATCGTTGAATGAAGAGAAAAAAGAAGAGCCAGCGACAACAATCTCTACACCGACATTGACAAAGACGACTACACCGCCAACTACACCAACCACTTCATACTCACCTTTATCCGATGACGAGGCACCCCCAAGAGAAGTTTGCGAGAACTGAATGAGATAGAGGCGAGAAATGAGTTGCACTTGGTCTGTCTTTTGGCGGATGCCGAGAGGAGCAAGCGGTTTTCGATGACAAATGGCAAGCCGCTATGAAGGAGGAGATTCATGCAATTGTTAAGAATGACACTTGGGAACTTGTGGCCCGAGGGTCTCCAGCCAATTGGAGTTCAATGGGTTTACAAGAAGAAGTTGAATGCGCAAGGTGAGATAGAAAGGTACAAAGCGAGGCTCGTGGCGAAGGGCCTTGGCCGCCGGGATCGATTATGACGAAGTGTTCGCGCCAGTAGCTCGGATGGTTTCCATCCGGCTTCTCATTTCATTGGCTGCCCAGTGGAGTATCTATCAAATGGATGAACAGTCGGCATTCTTGAATGGCGTTCTTTAGGAGGAGGTTTACATCGAACAACCCCCCCAACCCCCCTTCAAACCGGAAAAGAAGCCCAGGGGGCGGTGCTTAAATGAAAGAAGGCATTCTTCGGGTTGAAGCAAGAGTCGTTTAGCGGGCATGGAATACCCGAATTGATGCATATTGAAAGGCCCTATGAACACGCTTTATACGTGAAGGTGAAGAAAGGTGATGTTTTATTTCTTGCTTTTGTGGACTAGATCCTCGATAGAAGGGAAGAAATAATGAGTGAGGAGTTCAAGCTAGCGATGACACGGGAATTTGAGATGACCGATTTGGGACTGATGTCCTATTTTCTCGGTCTTGAAGTGAAGCTTCACAAGGAATTTGGATATCACAAGAGGCGTACGCTAAAGAGATACTTCGGCGATTGAAGATGGAAGATTGCAGGTTAGTACACAGGTTTCAAATGGCGTTAAATTATCCCGTTATGATGAAGGCAAGGCGATTGATGCTAGCTTGTATAGAAGTTTGGTTGGAAGTTTGCGCTATCTCACATGCACAAGGCCGGGCATATGGTGGTGTCGGCTTGGTGAGCCGTGGAAGAGCCGAAATCGACACATTGGAAAGCCATAAAACGGATTCTTCGTTACATCCGAGGTACATTATCACTCACTTGGATTATTTTCTTCTCATACTAATGATTTTTCACTTGTTGGCTATGGAGATTCTACCTTTCACTTGTTGGCTGCCTTGCCCTTACTATAGGCGAGGCAAGGCTGCCTTGCGTCACTGCTCTCCTCTCCTCTCCTCTCCTCTCGCGGTGCCACCCCGCACCACCACCTGACGTAGTGCGCGCGGCCCACTAACACCAAAAGGCGCGCCCACTAACACTGCCAGGACCACTACTATAAGGGTAGGCCCCGTGGGAGCCTTATAGCGCACGGGGGCTTACTGCCTTATAAGCAGGACGCAACCAACCTTGTTGCAGCTAAGCGGAGCGGTGTATAAGCTTACTTACGGTCGTCTTATAGTCCATTCCCTTCAGTCTTAGTGGGTGTAAGGCATACCGCAGAGTGGGGGCGGCGTACTCGCTTGTTGGGTGCCATTCCCGCCCCGTGGGTGTAAGCTTATAAAAGCTATAGTAGTGCCTTACCGCACTATAAGATGCTACTAATAATAGTGGTGCGTGCGTGCGTGGGGGCCGTCAAAATGGGCCGCTCCCACGGGGCGGTACTACCTATAGCGGCTGGTAGAGGCCAACCACTAACACTGCCAGGGTGCCCGCTACCACTAAGCGGCAGCTATAGGTGGTAGGCTGGTAGGCATCCTTGCGTAACAAGCCACCTCTGCAACAAGTGCTTCCCACTACTAGAATGTTAGCGGTAGAGAGAAGTTACGCTTACTATAGGCCCGCCCCGTGGGTCTCAGCTTACCTTCTGTCTTAGTGGGGGCGGCTTCTGATAGTTCCCGCTAGCATGCGAACCACTACTGTAAGCTTACTATAGGCAGGTCAGTGAATGCCACCGCAGAGTGGGACTGCTACCTTGACGCTTACAGTAAGGCTACAAAAGAACCACTACATTACCGCTGAACTTCTAAAGGCTAAAGCGCTTCACTTCGTTCAGGCTAAAGCGCTGAACTTCTAAAGGCTAAAGCGCTGAACTTCTAAAGGCTAAAGCGCTGAACTTCTAAAGGCTAAAGCGCTGAACTTCTAAAGGCTTTAGCACTTCGCTACGCTCAGCTTATATAGTGTCGCTTCACTTCGTTCAGGCTTTAGCACTTCGCTACGCTCAGCTTATATAGTGTCGCTTCACTTCGTTCAGGCTTTAGCACTTCGCTACGCTCAGCTTATAGTGTGTCGCTTCACTATCGTTCAGGCTTTAGCACTTCGCTACGCTCAGCCCTCCGTCCCTATAGTGTCTTATATGAGAGGTAAGGCTACCGCCCCGTGGGAGTAGCGGGTAGCGGGTAGGGTAGAGGTAGGGGTAGTGGTCTCTGCTTTGCTTCGAACGGCCGGTGAGCATTATCTTATTAGTTAATGCTTTCGCTTTAGTGGTTGTTAGTGCTTTGACCTTCGCTCGTAGGCAACACTCGCTGCTTGGTCCCTCTCTTTCGCGACACAGCGACAATGGGGAGGGATGGAGGAGATGAACATGTCGGGACAAAGGCAAGGAAGCCTTCTCGATTCCAATGCAACTTCTCCTTTTGGAGCTGACGTAACAAACTACGCGAGCCTCCCGACGAAGCCAACATAAATCCTATCCGAATGCAAAAAATAAAAGGCAGTTTCATTATGGTGGTATACCAGCCGCCTGTTCCGGAACTTCCAGTTCCAATCGGAGCATATGGATCAGTAAATGGATTAGTATGTATAGCTACTTCGGTCGTGCTCGTCGTTTCGGAAAAAAAGTATCTTCTTTCTGGGAACATGGTCAACCAACAATTCTGATGTTCGCGATTCTTCATCCACCGATGCAGAAAATGCTCCAGTTTTCCATTCCCATAGGAGGCCGGAAAGTGGATTGGCAACAGGTCGGCACGAAGTTCTTTATCATGCTCAAAGATGAGCCGATTGTTCGTTAAGGACGGTTTATAGATCATCAAATTCCCACAAATGGAATGAGAAGTGGGTCCATGTAAATGATCGAGACCTCGCAAACAACAACGCTCCAAACCCATATGGAGTTCGGAACCCAAAGGCAATCGTTGAGTGAACTGTATCTTCTTCGTGTTAGTTGACCTAAGCCGCACCATTACAGCTGGGGTGGGGCTCGGCCTCCGAACCGTACGTGGGACGAGTTTCTGCCTCATACAGCTCGGGCCGAAGACCGGGGGAAGTCAAGGAGAGATGGGGAGACCCAGGCGCTGCCGGTCGGGGCGGGGATAAGCTTGTGTGAAGAAGCAAATCCCCCCCAAAAAAAGATAAACCTTTATATACGATAGCGCTAGCGCTTCGCGTTCTTTCTATTTCATCCCATTTTTTTCGGGATAGGCGGCGAATACTAATCTAATAAGTGAAGTAGTCGTCGTCTGACCAATCGGCTCGGACACCAGAGCGCTCGTGCCCGCCCATTCTGTCTCGCCCTAAATGGAATGGCTCTCTTAGACACCAGACCGCTCGTGCCCGCCCTCCCATTCTGTCGCCCTACGCCAAGCGCCCCGGTCTGAATCCGCTCTCTCTTTGTTATGCTGCGCCCCGACCCGAGTCCCCACGTCCGCTTTTCTCCGCCCGCAACCCATTGGCTTTGCCAACTTAGGGCCGTCCCCTTCATTCTATGCTGACCCCGGCCCGGGCTGGCTTTTTGGGAAGCCCGTTCCCACCGCGCTCACGGCCCGGCTGGCCTGCCAGCGGTAGTGAGAATTATCCCGTTCCCTGGTCAAAGGGTTGGTTGGATGCGGGATCTACTCCACGAGGAGCGGTACGGACGTAGATGATATCATCACGACCTCTCTTTTCGTACCGCTAGGGATGCTTAACGCCACTTCGCCAACTGGCGTTACCTGCGCTTTCTTCTCTCTCCGTGTGGTCAGCACTGGGTGTTTCCGAGCAGCGAGGCTGACACCCATTCGCATTAGTTCATCCATTTTTCCTTACCCTTATGCACGAATGTGGGAATAAGCCATCTTCCTATCAAGGGGAAGGAGTCAACTGAGCATCTCAGCGGCGGGATTGAATACCCGGATCGAATCAGAGTTCACGCCGCCCGCCCTGAACAAATGGGAGGCGCGGGCCACAGGTCGCACATAAGCAGCCGCCGGGTCGCACGACAGAAGAACACCCAACAGACAGATGCACACTCCTCCATGTGAAATAGTCAGATTCATAGGAGCTTTTTGGTAGTCGTCGTGACCAACTGCCACCCGAAGTCGGCTCGTTGGTAAGGCGAGAGCTTCAAGCCCGATTGCAGGTTCAGGTGGCACACCCCCACACAAGCACCACCCGACGAAGGGGGACGGGGAAAGCTACAGGCCCAAAACCTTCGACCCTTCTTTCTAAATGGGGTGCCCGGAGCACCTCATCTTTTCATTTCGTCGTTGCTCATTCCCCTTAGGCCGAAGTCTTTGGCCTTTTCTTCTCCGCGCCCGCTCACGCTTCGCTGACCTATCGCGTGGTAAAAAGAAGAGGGTACGACAGAATAGTAAACGGAGCACACCGCGGAAAGATTCTAAATAGGAGAAGTCCCCCATGGATTCGAGAAGAAGGAAATGAAGAACGGGAACGAAAGGAAATGAAGCCAAACTAGCTCTAGTTTCGGATGAGCTTCTCCCCATGTTGTTGTCTGGTAATAGAATAGGGCGGCTTGCTCTGACCAAGACTCCACTTTGGAGTCCGTCCATGGAGCGTATGAATTTCCTGGAATGTAGATAGACCAAAAAAGGGAATGAAGGGATAGGAATAGGAATTATAGTACCATTGGAAGAAGGGGCACCTGTGGGAACATCTCTACTGACGAACCATTTCAATAGTACGGGTGCTGCCGTGCCACGAGGCACGACCATGGAAGTAATGAAAAAGAAGAAGTTCTGTAGTTGGACCATCTGCTCTATCCGTTCGATTTTCGCTTCTCCAGAGAAGGAAGATGAGACGCTCCATCCAAATGAAAGTGTTCGCAACGCATACCGAAAGGGTACCCTAAAGGCCGACCATTAATGACTAGTTCTAGGAGCCCGAATGAACCTCCCTCCCAGAACACGGGCTTTCTGGGCCGGAAGGGCGGGAATAGGGATTCCCCCCCAAGGAGCCAGTTAATACCGCTTCACTTCGTTCAGTAAAATGTATCCCACTCAGCTGCACTCGCTTCGCTCACAACTCCAAAAGAACACTTCGTTCAGCCAAGTCAATTTCGCTTCGCCAAAAGAACACTATCGTTAAGGCCATAGTCAATTTCGCTACGCCAAAAGAACACTTCGTTCATGATCTTCTCTTCGCTTCGCTCAGCTCTACGCACCTACGCTCATCCAACTCCAAAAGAACACTATCGTGAAGAAAACATTTCGCTACGCCAAAAGAACACTATCGTTAAGGCCATAGTCAATTTCGCTATGCTCATCCAACTCCAAAAGAACACTATCGTTCAGAAAACATTTCGCTATGCTCATCCAACTCCAAAAGAACACTATCGTGAAGAAAACATTTCGCTATGCTCATCCAACTCCAAAAGAACACTATCGTGAATCAAACATTTCGCTACGCTCAACTCACGCCTCGTACCTCGTCCCTACGTTCAGCCTGCGCTACTGTAACGCTTCACTATCGTTCAGACTGTAGTCAATTTCGCTTCGCTCAACTCACGCCTCCAACTGATCTTGGCCAAGTTAACAGTCCCCCATGTTACAGCCCTTTATCAATCTAAAACCATCATCTTCTTTGGTATCCAAACGTCATTGGAAGAATGACATTGAGAACCCATCGGGACCCTGTGCCTTATCTGGCCCCATCTGTACAATTGCTCTATTAACTTCCTCCTCACTCCTGTATCAAGCTTTCATTCTCACCCTCTCTGAGAAATCCCAGAAGCCCCTTCTGTTCCATCCTCAAAATAGCTAAGAATGTGCTGCTTTACCAAAAAAGGATCTGCCTCGGTGGTGCCATCTTTCTCCATTGAGGCAATGTAGTCCCTCCTCTCCTCCCTTATACACCGGGAGATCCCAACGCCCTACCCAAAGAATTTTCTTGGGTTACCCTCTGACACTGATTTTGATGCTGCTCTTGTTGGTTGAGTTCCTACAATAAAAAGGAGGCCTATAGTGCTTGCTATTGAAAATGCCAACTATTGAAGACCATATGAAAGAAGGATCCTCCAAGGACGTTCTTGCATAAACCCCTGCCCTGGTATACTAGAGGACGTAAAGAATGTAGCGGGAGAGAGTGGAGATCATAGTGCATCTGTATCGTTTGAGAGGAAGAAGGGGAAAGAGTAAGCGATTGAAGAGATGCGAAGAATGGTTAAGACTCTACAGAGAGTGAAGAGACACATAGGATATTGGTTAGAGACGTCACATTCTAATCGGCTCCTTTCTCTTCTGCTCTCGCAGCCGAGGGGAAGTTAAGAAAAGCAAGAGTACGGCCAATCAACTATCATTTCATTTCCTCGAGGATGAGAATTGGAAACTAATTTGGCTAAATCAAATAACCGGAAACTGTTTTGATGTATATCATGGTGTTCTCTTGCTTTTTTTTTCATGTTTGTGATTGTCACAAAATTAGTTGCAATTGTTGCATACTTTGTTGCATACTTTGTGCTCGACGGAATGAATGTGAAAGTAGGACAGAGTCCGATCATTTTTTCACTACATGGCTGGCTCGCTCCTGTAGCTCGTTACTAGGCTCGCGGGGGAAGTTGGGCAGCGAGTGGATTTTGCGAGCCTATTCGTAACTAGGCATGCACTCACTTAGTCCTAGTTAGGCTTTTCAATTCTAGGTGAACTTACGCAAGCAATTAAGTACTCAAACCCTACTATACTATACCGGTACTATACTATAAGAAAGATAAGGGCTTTCAGAGTCTGCCGAGTGACGGGCTAGCAGAAGCGTTGAAGAGGGATATCGTTTTCAAAGAGGGCGGGCATGGGATCCTTTCGTCTTTGTAGAGACTTGAACAATATACTATTGCAGGGCAGTGGATAATACCATCCAAGAGAGAAGGCTATAACAAAGGCACAACAGCATCTTTTTGTATAGGCCCTCGTGAACTACTGCATTAGAAGTGGAATGGGAAGTCGAATGATTTGGATTCGGACCGACTGTCGAGACAGTCAGAAATCGACATCATCATCTGTCTGTCATGATGGTGGGAGGCATTCTTTCGTGGTCAAGCACAAACCAAGCATAAGTGGATAGCAACTTCTACTATGGAGGCTGAGTCTCCTTCCTTCATTTCGCAGCTTCTTTGCTCTGATCCGGCCATTTCTTCATTCTTTTCTTTGTGAAAAGTGAACATTACTCCCACGGGGAGGTCAGCCACATAAAGAAAAGGGTGGACCCTGAATCCGATTTTGACCTAAGACTAGATAAGTTTCTAGATTACGGGTTGTATTTAGAAAGACTTTCGTCAGAGTCTGGTTTGAAGAGACAGACTTGCTTCAGTCTGGGGCGAAGCGATGGATTTCCCCCCGAGTTCCGAAGACCAAGCCTTTCTTGGTGCAAGTAGTTCTTCTTCATTCAAGATGAAAGCAGTAGAGCAGACGGCAAGGAGTCGTCTTCCTGGTGGCATAAGTCAAAGCAGCTAGGAAGCGTCCAGATTCAACTGTCTCTGATTGATCTTATCCGCCCGGGTCAACACTCCCTCCCATGGCTTTGATAGTTCCTCTTATTATCTTTCATCGAAGTAGCTCGTCTTAGTCCACGCAGCTAGCGGAGGCATAAAGTGATGCATAAAAAAGAAAGCGTGGGAGCGAGCCAACAGTCGAGTACCGCTGTAGTTAGTAGGCTATGGCCCGACAAACCTTGTTATGTGAATTTCTATCCGGGTGCAACGAAGAGGTGTGAACTATTAGGCGTCACCCTGACCTCATAGTTCACACCTCTTCTTTCTCCTTCCTGTGGTAGCATTGATTAAACCATTTGCATTGTATTTGTATATTGGTGGTGTAGTAAACCTACCTCACTTATCCCCGAAAGAGTACAGCGCTACCGACTATATTGTATCTTATATATCACAGTCTTAAAAATCCAACATTGGACTGGATCCAATCATATAGAATCAAAGAACACAAAGGCATGAAGCACGTTCTGGTTCCATATATGATGAGATCAAGATTTTCGTTGGCCCTTCTACCAACAAAGAGAATTCCCTGCAATCTATCTGATCAGCGGCACCACCCTTCACTCACCCTGCCTCACTTAATCCACCCTCGCTCATTCAATATCTTTCATCCATATCTTTCATCAGATTGGGGAAGGAAGCATTTCATCAGTAGTTCAAGGTCGTTCATCAAAAAAGAGTTTGGCCGATTCCACACCCCGGCGTGCAGCATCAATTAGTTTGCTAAAATCATCAGCCCGGGATCTTCTTTCATAAACTCTGAAATTTGACGACCCCGGTTTTCTACATTTGACTATGGTTAGAAACATGGATAATACCGCCCCTCCGCTACTTTATGAGAATTGACTTGAATTGATATGCGTAAAGTCTGAAAGAGTTTGAACTCTAGTAAACTAACTGTTCATTAATTCAACCAATATCATATATATCGTACCAACAGTGACGGTGCTGTAGTCGTTCTACTATCTCCTCAACAGTGGGACCACCATTTCTTTTTTCTCGTTAACATATCCGGCGTTTTAAACAAGAAACTTGCAACTGGTCTTTCCTGCAGCCCCCCACTTCCCACCGAAAGTTGTCAGTTTTCATTGAAAGCATGATAAATGCTTGTTTGCCTTTTGACATCTGTTCTATGTGTATAGAGCAGACACATCATTCGTCGAAGTGTGGTGGCCCGTACCTTTCAATTTATTTTGGTATGGATCAATTTGATAAGCCACTAAGAGAGGGGGGACTGGGCCTCAGGCGAGTCAGAGATTGAACCTCCCATCTCCTTCGCTCTATGTGTATGACCCGTCAAATAGTTGTCCCGATCACCGCCACGTGGGGCCTTTAGGCAAGAAAGGAAACTAGAAAACGTCACTAGCTGTCAACTTTGCGTCACTGCCTCTCGTAAGGCTAGCACAAACCAGCTTTTGACTGACGCTTGGACACTCTTCCATTGCTTTAAATAAATAAAGGAGATTCAATAAGAGGAACTGGGAATGGTCATTTGACCGGGAACTCAAACTCTCCCTGGCTTAGCTCTCCAACTAGTTGACTTTCTCTTTTTTCAGCAAAGCAACTAAATCGTTTATAGTTCGAACTATAAACCACGGACTTCCTTCTTGAAAGAGGGAAAACCAGATAAACTACTATCTAAATAGAAACAATGGAAGAAGATGCCGCTAGGACTGCCTTTGGTTGGGCTGACTTATTAGAGGGCTGTAACGATTGCTTCTCACTTATCAGTTTATTTCACTTCCTTCCTCTCCCGCTGCTTATTGACGAGTGAAAGGCTTGGCATTCGATAAAGAAAGGGCCTCCAACCTTTAGGACTGAAACAGCAACTTCAGCCCGCTGTGAGATCAAGCTAAACAACGGCGGGCTTCTGGCTCCAAGGCGGAAGGGTAAGGAAGGAATTGAACTAGCCCTCACTGGGGGATGAAATTGGAAAGGTCCATATATACCCTTGGAAAGAGCGCCTTTTCCCAGGCTTTTTAGTCTATCCGGGATTCCCCAACTAGAAAGCAAATTCGAGAATATATATCGCACCGACAGCAAAGGCAATTACAACTGGATCGAAAGGAGATGGAATGTAAATGGAAAGCCATCGAAGACTTGGACTTGTGTAAGCGTAACCATTCTCAGATCTCACTTTCTACACGAAAGAAAAGAACTTGACTTGGGCCCTTCTTATCTAGAAAAGAATATCTATCAAAAAGAGATTCAGGCCCCAAGGAAGACAGAAAGAGACCCTACCAGCCATGGAACTCCAGGACCATAGAAAAAAGATTGAGCCCTATAGTAGTGTCAAGCAATTTACATATCGAATGAATGAGGTGCAGATGAATTGAATAATCAGCATCGACTTTGACAGAATGCGCTCACTAGGTAGGATCGATCGACTCCTCCACCTTCGCGCAAAGCCAAACTAAGGCACATATACTAGAACCACTACCTTGTCCCAAGTGGAATTTGGAAAGGCCAAAGCAGTCAAAGTCAAGAATACTTAATTAAGTCAAAGCTCGCTTCTCCATTCCCCCCTCCCTGATAAGGACCCGCACCCACTTCCTTATCCACCACCCGGTCCTGCTCTTTGAAAAGAAGTACAAGCCGTGTGGTTCATTTCTAATACTCATAGTGAACCTTTCGGTAGAAAAGTTGTCTCATCCTGCCTGGGGCCTTGAGGGTATCTTTAGATATGCTCAATCTTTGATTGAGGGGGGATGAAAAGAAAAAAACCTATCCCCCGACCTCGTTCCGCGGGGTCGGTCACTCCCGCCTCGCATCGGCTCGCCGCACACTTCATCGACTTAGTCCCGTCGACCATGTCCCCTGCACCCGCGTGCACTTTTCATTTCCATTAGAATTAGGTATCCCTCTCATCACACAAGGTCAAACTCCCGATCATTGCATCAGGAGTCCATACTTGGCATTTCCTATATATGCTAAAGCCCTAACACACAAGGTTGTCTTCCCAAGACCCACACCTTGTCTTCGCTTTCCATCCTGCTTCAATTCCTTTGTTTGATTAAAGCATTAATTATTAAACTAAAGTCGCTTCACTTCGTTCAGGCTAAAGCGCTTCACTTCGTTCAGTAAATCACTGAACTTCTTAAAGCACTTCACTTCGTTCAGTTAAATGTAGCCTTAAAGTATAGCTGAACTTCGTTCATCAAATACTTCGCTTCGCTCAGCCAAACTCCAAAAGAACACTATCGTTCTACAAATACTTCGCTTCGCTCATCCAACGAGCTTCACTTCGTTCTACAAATACTTCGCTTCGCTCATCCAACGAGCTTCACTTCGTGAATCAAATACTTCGCTTCGCTCATCCAACGAGCTTCACTTCGTGAATCAAATACTTCGCTTCGCTCATCCAACTCCAAAAGAACACTATCGTTCTACAAATACTTCGCTTCGCTCATCCAACGAGCTGAACTTCGTTCATCAAATACTTCGCTTTGCTCATCCAACGAGCTGAACTTCGTTCATCAAATACTTCGCTTCGCTCAGCTCACGCCTCGTTTATAGTGTGTCGCTTCACTACGTTCAGTCTAAAGACCTTCGTTCAGGTAAATAACCGTCACTGAACTTCGTTCAGCTTATTTAGTGTCGCTTCACTACGTTCAGGCTTTAGCACTTCGCTACGCTCAGCTTATAGTGTGTCGCTTCACTATCGTTCAGGCTAAAGCCCTTGCCTACTTGACTTACCGTGCCGTGCCAGCAGCCTTCTTTCTATTAGAAACCCTCTGTGCCCTTGCTTTTCCAACTACTCAACACACTTATAGTGCACGCTACTCTTCACGCTAGTCCTATTCTTGACTTGGCTAGGCATCCCGTGTGACATCATACTCCTCCTATTACGCCCGTGCTTTTCCAGGATTACCCAGGCATACCTACCTTGTGACTGACCAAGGAAGAATGGCTCGCTCTTGTAGCTCGCTTTGTATACAAGACCAACTGCCCTATGACGGTTATCCCATGTAAAGTAAACAACTAGCCCTATGCCTATTACGCATCTGTGCCTTCCCTTGCTTCTATTCAAAAAAAGCAGACTCCAACCAACTCGTGCATCCCTTGCTGACAACTACTTGAATACCTGTGCTTCTACATAAACCTACTCTACCAAGCCAGCCCTATCGTTGCTATCAGCTTACCATGCTGACCTTCTTTCCCTATCTGTGACTGCGCCTATCCGTGTGAAACCAACCTCAAGCCTAAACCTTGACCTAAAGCTACGACGTGGCTATCCCCTTCTCTTCTATACTTAGAGAGAATAAACCTATACTCTTGACTTGCTAACTAACAACTACTTCGAATACATACACCTTGTCAACAACTACTAATATCCCTTTGCTGACCTTGTTTTCCTCTCAGTAGGGCTATTTCATAGGCCTTGCTTCTTCAGTCTATATCACTTGGCTAGCTATTCACAAACACCTGTCTATGCCAACGCACTACTAAAGGTGAAACCAATCGAGGCCTCACGCATCCCTAGTAGCCAGCTAAGAAAGAAGCTACCTAAACGCTCTATTTACTAGGAACCGGTGAATGCCTGTCTCGGTTATCAGCTATCCCGTACTTATATACTCACAGAAACCTATCCATGAATAAGCATCCCTTGAAAAACCAAGCTACCTTTTGTCTTAGTGGGCCTTACTGTAAGCCATGCGTGCTGACACCTATACTTGACTTACTACTATACTGACCGTGCTAACAAGCTTATCCCGGTTATCATATCAGCTTACCTGAAAGACAAGGTTAGACCTATGCCGGTGCTTGATGACCGATCCCTCTTCCTATTCCCGTGAATGCACCTATTTCTATTACGCATTCCTTGGCTATCGGTGAATGCCTATCTCCTTTGGCTACTTGAGCAACTTGCCTACCTTGCTCGCAGCCCTCTTGACTTTACTCAACTATCCTTCTAAACAAGGAACTATAACGGCGAGGCTATACTTTCTGACCTTTCTGCATCCTCCTAGTCTTTCCTACTTGCCAACTCAAACTATCCCAACCCGGGCTGAGGACCCCCATGATCAGTCGGAAACCATGATGAAAATGAGAAGTGGCCTTAGTTCTTCTACTTAGACTAGTTATTTAGAGGAACTTTCTAATGAGTTGTTCTTTACTGAAGAACAAGAGAGAGTAATGTCCATGACCTGAGACAGACCAAGAAAGAATACCTTTGACTGACGCGAGCTCCCCATCGGACCGAGTAGAAAGAGTGGATATTCAAGTAGTAGGCAACTGGCCATTCCAATCTCCCAATCCCTCCTCCACACGTTAGGGATCGACCATCATTCTAGGCCGGGCTAGTGAGTGCCCCTTACAAAAAGGTTACAACCTTTGTTGGTCGTTACAAAAAAGAAGGCAAAAAAGAAAGTTTCAGCTTCCGAAAGGGACTTGGGAAG